>JADZMA010002490.1:0-11889 GCA_020796225.1 Arion vulgaris
GAAAACGACAGTCTACAGATATTGACTGCATAAGGCAGCTGTTAGTTCGCCAGCGAATAGCTGTCTGCAATTTTCTGAATATGCTTTCAAATAAATCATCTCTCTCTCTCTCTCTAGCCAGTGACGTCCATTGCGCTTAGGTTGCATCAAATGCTCACTATTCTTTCTATTCTTGAACATTACCTGTATTGTGTTTCAGCTGTGATTCATTTCTTTCGGTTTTAGTTCTAATTTTGTCCTCCTGGTCGTTTAGATCTTCCACGTTTTCGTGTACCCTCTGGTGTCCATCTCAGTGCAGTTTTTGTAATAGAATTAGGCTCCATGTCCGATCCATCTCCAGTGTCTCTATTAGATGATAGTGTTCATATTCTCTTATTAACATTTTGAAAACAGTTCTTAGTTAGAAACAAGCCCAATGGGCATAAAAGCATTCAAGTGAAATTCACATTTCACAGTGTCGCTACATTCCTCATTAGCTCGGGAACGAAACAATTACTCACTATCAAAACTAGAGCGTACCCAAATCAAAACGCCACCTTCGTATTTTAAAACACAACTGATATCTTTGTTTGCTTTTTGTCCATCTTATTTCCATTATTGCAGATTGAATTTAACATTATCGTTCCTTCCAATGAAAGCTTTCATCTGGCAAGATTTTCTTCAGATATGAAGAGAGTGGTTGTTAGTCACATTTATGCCCAGCGTGTTCGTAGCGCGTTGGACTACTGGTGACAAGTCGACCCTGTGAGTGCGGTTCAATTCCGCGGCTGGCAGAAAAGCCACAGGTTCTTCAGATTTACGGTGCAGCACGGAACCGAAGGGTTACGATGTCCTTGGCACCGAGCCGAAGAGCTGAAAGCTCAAATGGTTCTGGATCGAAAATTTTAAAATGTTTTTTTTTAGATCACATTTACGGTCTCTTCTCTGAACCTCATGGAAGGAGGCATACCAGCAAGAGGAGCAGAGGAAGACCACGGAGATGCTAGATTCAGGATGAGCTGATGGTTTGAGCATTACGGTTTTAGAGGAGGGTTATATGGCCTACGAGAGAGAAAGGAATTCTGAAGGACTGTTGGGTGCAAAGTTCCGCTCATGACATGCTATTTGAAGATGATGATGTCTGAACTATTATTTATTTATCTTAGTGTGTACAATATGATTTGATTATTATTTTACCATGTTAATTTTTGCTTTACGTGTTGCAATAATTGCTATAGATAACAGTCTGCACAAAAAATGTTTCTAGTGTTGTTTTATCAATTCTGCTGCTGAATTTTGTAAAGGTCAAAATTTACACTGTCTATGATCATTTTCTTTTCCAGTACATTTACTTGTTGTAATAATGTACTACGCTACTTTATCGAGTGTTATCAGCAAGATAAAAAATAAATTGAATTTGACATTAGATGTAGACTGAGTAAAGAACGATGTAAGTTATTGACCTATGGCTGTAAATCATCCCAATACAGCATCCGAACCACGATTAATATATACCACAGCTGTGTGCTATCGGTTTTATTATACAACTCCGAATGATGGAGAATGATAGGGTTATATATGTCTAAACTGTCCACCTCCCATAAAACATATCTGTGAAAGATCTTATGCTTGTTCTGGATAAATCTATTTCTAACGAAGAACTGCTACGCAGTGTCAGCAAGAGAACATGGGCATCATCATTCAAAAGAGACCCAGGAGATGGGTTTGACAAGTGATAAGCATACAGACTAACTATGTCATATATACTGCGCTGAGATAGTCACCAGAGGGTGAACGAAGACGTGGAAGATGCTACAATCTGTGAGACAATAGTATAACGGAACTGAAACAAATGAATCACACCAAGAACACAGATGAGGACGGTCTAGAACAGAAACGAATGGCGTCCATATGTTGATGTTCTAAGTCTCACGAACGTTACAGACTAGAGCGAGAAGATACAACGTGCTATAACTTACTTATCTTCATAACATGTCTATAAAGTATGAACTACTCTGACGTGATCTGATGATAGCTTGATTTAGTACATTGGTGTTTCTCAGCACATTCTCGTGTTCATGTTTCTTGTTCACCCTTTTCTCTTGGGGAGGCATAGGTTTGCAGCCAAGGCCTTCCAAGCCTATCAAACCATATTTTCCAGATATTCCCACTCTTTCCCCACTTTCTTGCATTCCGTTTCCATCTCCGGTCTCGTTGTGTTCCTGCATCTTCTCTTACTTCTATTGTCCTGAGTGTTCCATCGGAGAGCCTGTTTCGTGATGCTGTCAGGGTTTCCTCAGTGTGTGTCCTATTTATAGTCATCTTCTGCCCCTTATCTCTTGTTCCACTTGCTGTTGTCCCTCTCCATCCCACAAATCCCTATTTGTCGTTCTGTCATACACTCGCAGATGGAGTATCCTGGCAGTCATCTAATGATGCATGTCTGCAACTTTTGAGTGTTCCCTAGTTGTTCTCATGTCTCTGCTCCATACAGAAGGACAACCTTGACTTATTTATCTTAGATTTGTTCCTTATCATTCTTGAACTCCATATGTTCTTTAGAATGGCAAATGCTGATCTTGTCTTTTCTATTCCTATCCTAACATCTTCATCTGTGCCACCTTGAATGTTAATAACACTTCCTGATATGTAAATGTGACTTTGTCCTTGGGGATTCTTAACTATGTGTAAAATCTTCTATCCGTGGGATTCACTTGTCTTAACTGTTTACTGTTCGACTAACAATCATATCATGTCCATCGACTAACTAAATGATGTTTACTCCTCGCTTCCGCAGGTCAACATTGATTTCAAATAAAACTTTTTCAGGTTATCTTCTTCTCGTTCTTTGCGTTCGTTCTTTGACCATTTTAATCACTCTTTGTGATATGTTTGATCTTTCCCAAGAATGTGTATACGTTGCACATTGGTTTGGTAGGCCCTTAAACTCATACACTTCTACACGTTTAGGACAAGAGAAACCGATTTCAGCCAACTTCAGAGTTATATATATCCTCATTAGATGCCGTGTTGGCTGGCGTAGACGATCATGGATCTCAAAGTCCCCTTTCCCCTGGTATTTGATATCATATCTGAAGTTGACGCTCTTCCATGCCATCATGTCAGGTTGTCTACAGTTTTCTCTCTCTGTCTTCCTCTGTCTCGTCTCCCTTCGATTTTACCGGTTGTCGCAATGTTTTTCTAAACATACCTTCTCATCAAATGTCAGAAAAATGATGACATGACCGTTTTCTTATATTGATAAAACATTTCTCTGTCCTTGGCCTCATTCAATACCTTTACATTCACCATGTTAGCAATCCAGTGGATTCTCATCATTCTTCTGAAAAACCACACCTCTCTTTGCCTCCAGAAATTTGTTCATCTGTTTGTTTAATGTCCATGACTCGAATCCGTATATCAGTATTGGCTCTATGTAACACTGAATAACTCTCATTCTGATCTCAATTGACTTGTTACATATAATGCTTCTTATTTTCTGGAACGCAGCTTTGGCCTGCTCTATTCTGCTCTTTATTTCTCATTTACCTCTGGTTATAGAGGTAGCAAATAATAAATCCCCTGTCTCCTCCGCATGCTGTAAAAGTAAATACGAAGGGTTCAGCATGTGCCTGGCACTCCCAGTCAGATAAAAAAAGCGCGCCATCACACCATAAAAAAGCAAACAGCCACAAAAACAAAAAAATGTACTTTACTATACTTTACTATAATAAAACTTCAAAGTCAAGTATAACAATACGCTTCAAATTTATTTATAATAAAACACTTCAACGTTGTTTATAGCACAACACTTCACAGTTATTTTTAAAAACACTCAATATCATAAATTACTCAATATCAATATCAGAACTCTTAAATATCATAAAATTTCAAAACATTTCAATATCATAAATTACAGAACTCTTAAATATCATAAATTGTAAAACACTTCAATATCATAAATTACACAACACTTCAATATCATAAATTACAAAACACTTCAATATCATAAATTACACAACACGTCAATATCATAAATTATAAAACACTTCAATATCATAAATTACAAAACACTTCAATATCATAAATTATAAAACACTTCAATATCATAAATTACAAAACACTTCAATATCATAAATTATAAAACACTTCAATATTATAAATTACAAAGCACTTCAATATCATAAATTATAAAACACTTCAAATCATAAATTACAAAGCACTTCAATATTATAAATCACAGTGAACGCAAATAGCATGAATTACAGAATTCAATATCATAAATTGTAAAATACTTTAATATTATAAATTGCGTAACATCTGAATATGTCAAGTAATTTTGTAAATAAAGTTTGAGTGCCCTAACCGATATCATCCAATCAAAAGTTGGCAAAGCAAGCACTATATATAACAATACTAGAATCACATGATATCATTTTCTGTGCTTATTTCTGCTAACAACTAATCAACATGAGCATTCAACGTTTTATCATATTTACTGTGCTACTAATGTGCATGTATTTCACTACAGCGTCAAAACGTAAGTATCATTTTATTATAATTATACATACAAAAACGCAAAGAATAGATTTCATTGCACTGAGTTTCCTGACTTGGTTCAGTCTTTCTAAGCAGAAATGGCACTCGACCTGCATAGAGAATTGCACAAACTCCGTAACTCCATCATCAGACCAATTGTATTTAAAAAAATAAAAACGTTGATGTTTGAATCCGAACAAAAGAGCTTCAAGTTACTAAGCAAACAGCTTGACGACTTCGCAACTAAACGCCTCTCTATATATATATACAACATGTATAGACGCTACTACACCTGGTTAGGTTCATGGTCATCTATGAATTGGGAAATAATAACTTTCTTTTCTTTCTCTCAGTAGTTCTCAAAGGGTGTTTCCAGGTGTACCAGTGTGCCCGGTAGCATTCATAGTTGCACCCAAATATCGCCAAGACACGTCAGGACCATGCTTTTCATAGGCAGGAATTAAATGATGAAAATATTTCGTAGTATTTTCTAATTATTTCTGCATTTATTTGCCTTTTGCATCTTATTTATTAAGTTGTTGTGTATAGTGCACCTACGATTCTTTGTAGGACTTTAAGTGCACCGAAACTTCGTACAGTTTGAGAACTACTACCTTAGTTTAAATATCTAAAAACAGTAACATTATTTTATATTAAGTATCAAATGTAAGAATATCTTCACATCTGATAGTAGACTGGATAGAGAGATCGAAACTAGAATCCAGCAAACCATCATATATTAGCTTACTCCAACCTTGAAACACCCAGTAATTCCAGTGCAGACTAAAAGACAGATACTAGCAGATGTACCCGTTCTTCGCACGGGAATTTAGTTTAAATCTAGTTTACACTTATTATCCTTTTCCGTTGATCTTCCAAGTCGTTCCTCATTAGTTTCCTCATCAGTCGCCTTTACAGTCTTCCTACTCTTGTAGTCAAGCCTAATAACTAATCTTTCCTCCTCTGTCTCCATGTTTCTAACCTTTATTTTTCTTTTCTTATCATTCTTCAACCGCATATCTCTAATTGCAATAGTTTTGATAGATCAACGAAATTGTATCATTTCCGAAATTTTAAAGTCCCAAACAGTTCGAGACAGAGCATATTAAAGAGTATGCACAGTAACCTCAAAATAGGCTAAAATAAGAAATGGCAAATTGAATTTATTCAGATTACAAACTTATCCAGTGACCAGATGTGTTTAAAAAACAAAAACAAAAATTAGACCCGTGCGTGAATGAAACGCGGGTCTACCGCATGGTCTACTGCATGATAGAATGTGCACTTATCAATTAAACCAAGCGCACCTTTTAACAAATGTGTTAAAATACGTTATGATAATATCCGACATCATCGCTTTAACATGTGTTCGGCAAACAAAAACATGGATTCCGTTTTCGGTATTCAAGATTTCATGATCATTTCGTAAAATTGGAATTTAGATATAGAGCGAGCCAATAGTCCGGTTTTATAATTTTTACGTTTTCCCACCTATGAAAACTACCCTCTTGCTAAATTTCAAGTCCGTAGGATGTCCAGATATCTTTAAACAATAGGAACAGACAGTGGCGGCTCGTGGTCATGTTTTTTGGTGGGACCGTCAAAGATTTCGAAACATTGGGGTTTTGGAGTATTTACTATTTCTTGTCTATTCCGGAAGTTATTACCCTTTCTCTCTCTTTCTCTCACTCTCTATTTCTCTCTCTCTCTCTCTCTCGGGCGTGCGATCACCGCTTAGACTGATATACCATATTTCCCCATAAATTCTGCTTTCATGTGGAAATCTGATTCCTGCAGCATTAGCATGGGTGTATTTCGTCACATCTTAAGTGCCATTTGGAGACTGGTGCTTATCCTTCGGCGATGTGTCATGTTTTTGCCAGCGTTTACTGGGTTCGTTTTCTGTCTCCTCGGGCTGTCCCAAGCCGACCTGCAAGGCAGTTGGTTGCTATTTTCTGTTAGAGTAGTTACACTTAGACAACCTTTCCTCCCCCCGGGTTGTTGAGCGTCATCTGCCCAGTTTATCAATCTTTTTTTTGACTGCTTGGTTTGCATGCCGTCCAGTTTTGTGTACGGTTTGCTCCACTATCCTTTTATTGTCCCCAATCTACTACAAGAAAGTAGTAGTTATCTGCGAGGAAAAACGCGGTTATTGCTTTCTGGATGGAGACCACATCTTCGAGGCTCGCCATCTCGCGTTTCTTTTTGGTGCTCATTCGCACATATATACTTGTGCCCTCGTCTACCGTCTGGGCACGTCCATTTTTCCCGTCACTTGTGCTCACATTGTTCTACTGGGCGATACGTAACCATTTCTATCTCACTGTGCACAGTACACAGTTTATCACCATTCGGTAGGAACTTTTGTACTGGATTCAATCCTCTGCTGGTCTTTCCAGTTTTTCTGCACAATTGGGGCGTCCGATCACCTCTACGTTTGCCACGCCTTTTCGTCGCTCTATCATCAGCACCGTGCATGTCTGTCTCCACCGATGGGCTCCCCTGTGTATCGTCCGTCTGCGCTTTCGCTTTACTTTGGCGCCTGCTCACCGTGTTTATCTGTTTTCTAACCGTGATCACATTTACTATGCCTCGAGACTGTCATAACACGCAACTCAATTCGAGCTCCCACCTCGTGGCTCCGAGTTTCGCCCCATATGGACCCAGTCTCTTCTCTGGATGCACCAATCATCCCTTTATGTTTATTTGTTCAGCTTTTCCCATCGGCCGAGAGAGATGTGCATTAATATTCACTCTAGAATTCTTCTCTTGTGTGTTGCTTGCGGATCTCATCCAATGTAACTGCGTCTGCATCATTACTTATACCAGAGTAGCTCTCCCTCGATTCCTACCCGCTTAGCCAGACAGGAACCGTTGTCTGTTTCCAGGGTCACCACGTGGAGGTGGGGTAGGATCTTGGTTAGTGCAAGCTCACTAATCCTGGCGTGACTTTGTCCCTATGCGTCTTAGACCCAATTACCCCTTTTAGGAAAAAACAAACGCTTCTGTTCTGTAACAGCTTGATATTAAAAATAGTTGGTTATTAAATAATATAAAATCAAGGACATTTAAATATTTAGGACACACCTAACGACAGGAGCGCCTAAAGCAGTGTTTCCCAACCTTTTTGTACCATGCCCCACCATAGCCGTTCAAAATGTGTATGCCCCCATCCCTTTCCATGTAACATATAAAAAATTGTATTTTCCAAAAATTGAATTGTTCACTGAAGAAACTTAAATGATATGATGGTTATTTAATATAATTTGTTTTTCAAAGATATCGGCTAGATAACTCACAAATGCTTTACCATCGACCGTTAACAGATACTTCATTTCAGGTTTGTCGCTTAAAAAAGTCACTAAGAGTATCAAATAGTTCCATAAATCTTGTCAAGCAGTTCCCTTTCGAGAGCCATCTTACTGCAGTGTGAAGTAAAAGTCTCACATGGTCTGCATTTTCACAAAATAGCTTGAAGAGACGCTCACATTTGGCATTAGCTTTAATAGCATTGATACACTTTATAATTGAATTTAGTACTTCATTCAGAACAGGCGAAATATTTTTAGCTACTTAATTTTCCCTATGAATAAAACAATGCACAAGAAGCATTTCTGGATTCTCATCTTTCAGCAAATTTTAAGCAGCCATTTTTCTTGCTCATCATATAAGGAGCGCCATCTGCGGTACAAGATGTTTCATTGGTATATTTTTGACACCTAAGTAATTTTTAACTTATTATATACATCTTTGGAGGTGGGGTGCTTTCTAATGATTTACAGAACAACATTTCTTCAGTAAAATCCCCATTATCAATATATCTTATGTAAGTTATCAATACTACTTATCAATACTGTCTTTCAAAGTTGATTCATCCATTTGTACTTAGAATTTTCTTGTTTTCAGCTTTTCAACAGGTTGTATTTCAATATCTTCACTCATTTGGTCTATTCTATTGTTAACAGTATTGTTACTGAGTGGCATAGCTTTCACCTCTTTGTCATTAAAAACGGTAAACTTGCTAATCTAGATCAAGTGACGTCAGTCGACCTGTCAGAGTTCACGGAAGCGGACGTAAAGGGGAACCATGCTCAAAGGTCACGAACAATATTAATAATAATTCCTCTCGTACCGTTATACGTTACATAGGGCCTGCAAATGTTGTCTTCATATCGCTCTATCCTGGGCAACTCGCTCAATCTCCTCCATGCAACTGAGAAAGATATTTTCTGCTTCTCTCAGCAAAGTTCGTTTCAGGGTCTCCTTAGTTCGACATCTCTTTCTTGAACCCTTTGCATCCCACTTCAATGCCTGTTTTGATATTCGTTGATCATTTCTCCTCAAGGTGTGTTCAACATATCTCCATCTTCTCTTTCTTATAACAGTTGTCACTATTGGTTGACCAGACATGTCTCTGATTTCATCACTTCTCCTGAATTCGTTCCATTTTTATATTCATTATTTTTCGCAGACATCTATTTTCAAATGCATTCAACTTGCTTTCTATATCTTTAGTCATTTTCCAACTCTCGCTGGCATATATTGTTAGGATTGATACAATATTTGAAATGAAAATTCGTAATTTAGTTTTAATACTACGAGTATATAACTTGCAGTTCCATATTTTATTTAGACTTTTAAAAGCTGATGTTGCTTTGCCAATTCGTATCATCATTTCTTTTCTAACATTTCTTGTGCAATCAAAATTGCTACCTAAATAGGTGAACTGCTCTGTTATTTTTATCATTTTAGATTTCAGGGTGATATCTGCGATACTTACCATAGGTGTCTTCATTATATTTGTTTTTACATAGCTTATCTGCAGTCCAACTTTTGATGCTATATATGACAAGTTGTCTGTTTTTCTTTACATATCTTGGTTGTTTCTACTTAACAAGGTAATATCATCTGTAAAATCAAAATCTTCTAGTTTACTATTTTCTACCCAATCGATGCCAGTTTCGCCCCTGCAAGATTTTTGCATGACCCAGTCAATGGCCACTCCAAACAATAGCGGAGATAGAATACAGCCTTGCTTTACTCCGGTTTCAACCATAAACCAGTCGTTGTGTCCACCATCAGTGCGAACTGCACACTATGAACCATCATAGAGGCTCTTAATAATGTTTATTATTGTGTCTGGTATTCCATAGCATCTCAGAATATTCCACAGAGAGATTCTCTGTAGACTATCAAAGGCTTTTTAAAATCGATGAAATTTAGTATGAGTGGTTGTTGCTTCTCAATATGTTCCTCCAAAATTAGTCGTAAGGTAATTATTTGGTCTAAGTAGCTTCTCCCAGGTCTAAAACCAGCTTGTTCTTCTCTCAGGGTTGTGTCCACTGCTCCTTTGATTCTATTAAGAATGATTTTGCAGAAAGTCTTGGTCATTACTGATAATAGGATGATCCTTCTCCAATTGTTTTAATCTTCACCTTTTTTGGGGGATCTTTACAATTATTCCCTTCTTCCATTGATCTGGGACAGTTTCTTTTTCCCATACTTTATTAAATAGTTCTTGCACCTGGCTAATAGTTGTATCATCAGCCGCTTTGAGCATTTCTGCTGTAATGTTGTCATCACCCGCTGCCTTATTGTTTATCAAGGAATCGATTGCCACCTTGACCTCAGCTACATTTATCATTTCTTCGTTAATTGGTAAGGAGCTGTTTCTTGCTTCTTCGTCAAACTTGAGTAGTACTGGTGGATCAGGTCTATTTAATATTTCTTCAAAATGTTCTGCCCTCTTTTCTTCTGCTCGGTATCTGATGTTAGAACTTTACCATCTTTACTCTTGATTTTGCCACCCTTTGAAACAAAAGTTTCAGTTAGTTGTTTTAGTGTATTGTATAGCATTTTACTGTTTCCAGTCTTAGTTGCCTTTTCACCTTCTTCAGCCAGTCGATTGACATATGCTCTTTTATCTCTTGTAGCTGCTCTTTTAATTCCTTTGTCTTTTAGTCTATATTCCTCTTTAGCTTGGATTTCATCTGTTGCATTCTTAGTATTTAATATCGCTAGTTTCATATTTCTTCTTTCTTGAATACATTTCCAGGTGTCATCACTTATCCAGGGTTTTCTGTCTTTTGTCTTTAATCCTGCGCTACTATTTGCTGCCCCCAATAGGGTGTTCTTTATCTTAGTCCATTTGTCTTCAATGTTCTGTTCATTTTCACCATTGAGTAACTCGAACCTATTCTTAAGTTCGAGCTGATATTCCTCTTTTGCTTCTTTATTTTGTAGCCTTTGACTGTCTATTCGCAGTTGTTCTTTTTTTAGTATGTTGAATTTTCAATTTCAGTTTCAATTTACCTATGCATAAATTATGATCACTTCCTACATCAGCCCCTCTGTATGCACGGACATCCAGCAATGGTGTTCTAAATTGTGTATTATGCACATATGGTCAATCTGATTCCTGGTCACTCCATCTGGTGAGTGCCAAGTAAGTTTATGAATTTCCTTATGTGCATAGATGGTACCTCCAATTACTAAGTTTGACAGCATACATAACTCCGCCATTCTTTTTCAATTCTCATTCATTGTGTTTATTCCTTGTTTTCCTATAGCTCTCTCTACCCCTACATTATCACTTTCAACTTTGGCATTAATGCCCCCCATTACTACTAACAGATCATGTTTTTGGGTTTTAATAATTTGATATAGTAGTTGCTCATAAAATGTGTCTTTTTTATAATCGACGGCCTCGCTTGTTGGTACATAACACTGTCATATTGACATGCCTGGTACTGAAGCGGGCTCTGATTATCCGACTCGAGATGGGTTCCCATTCTAACATGCTCTTTGCTACTCTAGGTGTCATCATTATACCAACTCCTTCAAAATACTTACCATCCTCTCTCCTGAATATATGAAAGTAAATCCACTAACTACTCTTCTATCTGTTCCAGGTCATCTCACCTCACTTATCCTCAGTATGTCCAGCTCGTATCTCTTCATTTCTTCTGCAATTTGGGCTGATTTTGTGTCCGTGGCCATCGTTCTCACATTCCAAAATCTAATCTTAGTGTGTGTTTTTGAGCCAAGTAATATATGAGTCGGGTAGCTGACTTCCGCAAGGCGGCTGAAGGGTCACGAATGTCGTTGCATTAATCACTGGAGACAAAATGTAATTATGCAAGGGACAATTCCATAAAACTAATCTTATTATAAGAAAGATTGTTATTTTGTACTATTATTTTCTATAATTTCTATAATTTTCTATTATTTTCTGTCTGGGCCGGATCCAGTTTATGATTGGATTCTAAAAACCCTTCTAAGACTGGTCATTGAAACGGTCATTGTCGGCTGCTTTGTGTATTCATTGCTCTTTTACGATCATCTTTCCCAGTACATTTTTGCTTTGTGATC
>JADZMA010002491.1:0-11888 GCA_020796225.1 Arion vulgaris
GAATTAAACCCAAATTGCAGAATTACACTCATTATTTTCGGCACATGGCAATGCGAGAGCAGATCGGCTCTGCCACTTATCGGGTCAGTCATTGGATGGAGATGACATTCTGAACGCCCACAAGGTGTGGTAGCAAAGAGGATTTGCTTCTAATCTAATCCACGTCAACTGCTAGATTGCAAGAGCTTGGATTTATCAGAACAGAAAAGCACAACAAATAAATAAGTAGGCTCATCAATCAACATCGAACTGGTACGATCAGTCGCTGGACGCTGTTGGAGATATTGCGAAGGGATCGGAGCACCTATGGACATGTCTGGGTACAATGAAGATATTTCAAACTGAAACAGATCACTGCGTATTTTCCATCTAGTCTGATGCATACTGAAAAGCATTTTCTTCTCCCTGTTAGTTTCCGTAATCATTTCTCACAGGGTTCAAAGACATCAATTGCTCCCAACTGTTCTTTTTCTTCGTCTTCAGAGATCTCTGGTCATGCGCTTAGTTTACTGTGGACCACAAACTGGGCGGTCAGCTTCAGGTCTGTCAGGTTTACTTCTTCAGTGATCTCTGGTCATGCGCTTAAATTACTGTGGACCACAAACTGGGCGGTCAGCTTCAGGTCTGTCAGGTTTACTTCTTCAGCGATCTCTGGTCATGCGCTTAATTTACTGTGGACCACAAAATGGGTAGTCAGCTTCAGGTCTGTCAGATTTCCCCAAAGCTTAGTTTTCAGGTCGACCGGGTGTGGCCACATGTTGCTTCTCAGCTCACACAGAAGAGGACAGTCTTGCAGGATATGCTCTGATGTCTGTTCCGCCTGCTGACACTGGCAGAGAACTGTTTGACTTATTCCTAGTCTATAAGTGTTTGTTGAGTCTGCAGTGTCCGGTGCGCAGTCGAAATATAATAACTAGGTCTGTTCTGCTTAGGTCTTTGAGGGAGTCTTTTCCATAATCATATCCAATGCTTGTCTTCCAGTCTACTACATACTTTCTCTGTATGAGGGTTTTGACCTCTTGAAAAGACAGGTGCTGCTCCTGACTGTTCAATAACGTGAAGGACCTGAAGCATTCCTTGAACTATTTTCCTCGTTTTAAACAGCTGCCATTATACTATTTGAAATAACAATTTGTTATACTAAAACAAACAACTCTAAAATAAAACTGAACTTTTAATCTTAACCCTTTAACTCCGTGGTTTTTTTTTTTTTACCTCCGGACAAACTTACGTTGCAATGTATACAGAAGTAGTATGTACACTGGTTTTGAGTCATCTTAATTAAAGATAACTGCGAGCCGGGTGTATCGGCTCGAAATTGGAAGGAGTTAATCTTATCTTATATTAACCACATTTCACGTGAAGCGTCGGGAATATTTAGTTTACTTTCTTGTGCCAGGTGTGTTGCGCTTGACGTAGTCAGTCCAGGCTTTCGAGGACTAATATTTAGTTTTCATCTTGTGCCAGGTGTGTTGGCTTGACGTTGTCAGTCCAGGCTTGCAGGGACTAATATTTAGTTTTCATCTTGTGCCAGGTGTGTTGCGCTTGACGTTGTCAGTCCATGCTTTCGCAGGGACTCTGAGATGTTATCTATCCATCGTGTTCTTTGCCTGTCTCGTGCTCTACGCCCTGATTGTCGATTATTGTAGGCACGTGATGGTAGTAAATATGGTTCCATTCTCATTAGATGGCCGAACCACTTGAATTTTTGCTTCTCGATGTACTGTATGCATGGTATAGTACCAACGATGCTTCTGATATTCTCGTTTCTCACTCTATCTCTCCTTGTAACGTTGACAGCTTTTCGTAGACATCTCATTTCACATGTTGTAATCTTTTTTTCTTGTGTCTTAGTCAGGGGCCATGTTTGGCACTGAAGGGGTTAATCTTGCGTTATATTCTAGGGATTACGTCATATCATTCTATACGTAAAGTAGTCCGTAATCCTATTTATAACAACCAATCAACATACACCGCTTTGTACTATTACTATTTTTAGCTGACATCTTACGGAACCTGATCAAATGTGAAAGAATTACGAGAAATCAACTTGACCTTGGGACTTAGATTACGTAATTCGTATTTATAATAAATTAATTTTTATTTTAGAAGATTCTTGTTGACTGTTTTTTCCTTTGTTGTAACCGGTTGTTATAGCAAAAAGTAAATCTACTTATCAAGATGTAGATATACTCAAAGTGAATGGTACTTCCAGGAAACAGATACAAACAAAGTACTATAGTTTTACAAATTACAGGAACAGGGACGATAAACAGCAAAGTTTCGATCAAAAGGCCTTTATCAAGCAAACGATACAACAGGGGTGACGAATTTCAAAGAACACTTACAAATGGAGGATTACAGAAACATTCAAACGTATCTAATGACTGCTGGAACGCAAGAGAGAGAGAGTATCTAATGACTGCAGGAACGCAAGAGAGAGAGAGTATCTAATGACTGCAGGAACGCAAGAGAGAGAGTATCTAATGACTGCAGGAACGCAAGAGAGAGAGAGGGGTATCTAATGACGCAGGAACACAAGAAGGGAATTCTAATGACTGCAGGAAGGGGGAAAGAAAGTATCAACGATCGAGAACGCAAAGGAGGAAAAAGATCTTTACTGCTGGAACGCAAGAGAAGAGGGGGAAATTAATGATCGAGAAGCAAGAGAGAAAGGGGTATCTAATGACGCTGGAACGCAAGAGAAAAGGGGGGTATCTAATGACGCGGGAACGCAAGAGAGAGAGAGTATCTGACTGCTGGAACGCAAGGGGAAAAGGGGTTTTCAATGACTGAGAACGAAGAGAGAGAAAGACAATGACTGCAGAACCAAGAGAGAAAGGGGATCAATGACTGCTGGAACGAAAGAGAAAATCTAATGACTGCAGGAACACAAGAGAGAAAAAAATCTAATGACTGCTGGAACACAAGAGAGAGAAGAGAGAACAATGACTGCTGGAACGCAAAGAGAGAGAAGTATCTAATGACTGTGAGAACGCAAGAGAGAGAGAAATTAATGACTGTAGGAACACAAAAAGGGGGAAACAATGACTGGAGAAGAAGAAAGAGAGAGAGTATCTAATGACTGGGAACACAAAGAGAGAGAAAATACTGCAGGAACGCAAGAGAGGAGTATCTAATGACGGGAACGCAAAGAGAGAGAGTATCTAATGACGCGGGAACGCAAGGGGAAAAGAAGAAAATTTTGGGAAGCAAGAGATAGAGAGAGAGAGATCTAATGACGGGAACAAAAGAAGAGAGTATCAATGACTGGGAACGAAAGAAAGGGGTATCTAATGCCCGGGGAAGGGAAGAAAGGGGAATCAATGACGCTAAGCAAGAGAAGAAAGTATCAATGACTGCAGGAACGCAAGAGAAAAGGGGGTATTAAACTGCTGGAACGCAAAAGAAGTATCTAATGACTGCAGGAACGCAAGGGGGGTAATACGGGAAGCGGAAAAAAACCCCCAAAGAAGAGAGAGAGACTAATGACGGGGGAACGCAAGAGAGAAAGTATCTAATGACTGCAGGAACGCAAGAGAGAGAGATTCAAGCTGCGAGAACAAAGAGAAAGGGGGTATCTAATGACTGCGGGAACGAAGAGAAAGGGGGGAAAAAATGTGGAAGCAAGAGAGAGAGAAAGTATTAATGACTGCGGGAACGCAAGAGAGAGGGGGAAATTTATCGGGAAGGGAAAGAGAGAAAGTATCTAATGACTGCGGGAACGCAAGGAGAAAGATTAATGATGCGGGAACGCAAGAGAGAGAGGGGAATCAATGACGGGCCGGGAAAGGAGAGAGAGAAGAAAAAGACTAGAGAACACAAGAGAGAGAGAAGAGTATCTAATGACTGCAGGAACGCAAAGAGAGAAAGTATCTAATGACTGCTGGAACGCAAGAGAGAAAAGAAAGTATCTAATGACTGCTGGAAAAAAAAGGGGTACTAATGTGAGAACGCAAGAGAGAGAGGGGTATCTAATGACTGCGGGAACGCAAGAGAAGAGGGGGAAATCTAATGACTACGAGAAACAAGAGAAAGGGGGGTATCTAATGACTGCAGGAACGCAAGAGAAAGGGGGTATTAAGACTGCGGGAACGCAAGAGAGAAAGTATCTAATGACGCGGGAAAACCAAAAAAAATATCAAGACTGCTGGAACACAAAAAAGAGGGGGTATCAATGTTGGGAGAACACAAGAGAGAGGGGGTATCTAATGATTAGAACACAAGAGAAAGGGGGAAACAATGACTGCGAGAACACAAGAGAAAGGGGGAAACAAGACGGGAGAACAAAGAGAAAGTTTCAATGACGCAGAACACAAGAGAGAGAGAAAGGGGGAAATCTTGACTGCGGGAACGAAAGAGAGAGAAAGGGGGGTATCTAATGACTGGAGAACACAAGAGAGAGAGAGAGGGGGAAACTAATGATCGGGGGAAAGGGAAAGAAGAGAAAGGGGTTTCTAATATTGGAAACAAAGAGAGAGAGAAAGAGAGAGAGAAAGAGAAAAAGAGAGAGAGAGAGAGAGAGAGAAAAAAGAGAGAGGGGGAGAGAGAAGAAAGAGAAAAGGGGAGAGAGAGAGAAAAAGAGAGAAGAAGAGAGAGAGAGAAAAAGAGAGAGAGAAAGAGAGAGAGAGAGAGAGAAAGAGAGAGAGAGAGAGAGAGAGAGAGAGGGGGGGGGGGGGGGGGGGGGGGAAAAAAAAAAAAAAAAAAAAAAATCAAACTGAGAACACAAGAGAGAAGTATCTTGTGAGGTAGGAACCGGGGAAGCACCCTACAAATAAAAAAACAACCAAAATATGATTTGCAGGCCTACTTGTTGGCACTAACAAATAACGAAATCCCCTTTTAGGTTTGATCACATAGAAATAAAAAGAGTGGTTAAAGTGGTCGATGTGGAGCGCTAAAAAGAAGAAGAAGTCGCCTCTTAAGGCATGGGTGAGGAGCAGTGGTAATATTCTTTGCTCCCCTTCCGAGCCCGCCAACACAAGAACGAAATGCTATTCCGATATAGTGAATACAAAGCAAAAAAGTCTTGCACACAACAAATGGATATCCCGAAATAACAGAGGCGGTGAAATATACTACAGGGTGTTCAACTTAAAAGCAGCCTCAAAGATAGATGAAATTTGCCAGGTACGCATTGCATCTCGTATATTTACTATTTAAAACCGGTTCTGACTAGCTTGTCCTACGTCACATTTGTTCATCCCCTTCCCGCACTACATTACACACGTCACCACCTTGACCTATACTACGTCATAACTGAACCTTTCATTTCCATACATATATGCCAGATTAGCTCCATTCACAGGCTGCTTTTAAGTTGAACACCCTGTATTTATGAAGGGCACACACAAATCCCCGTTTATAAATTTCTTCTTATCCTGATGCTGTGAGGCAGAACAGAATTAGAAGAAAGAAAGAATGAAAATCTACCTGATTAATTGATTGATTGATAGAACAATCATCACTGCACTTCGGTGAGTAACCATGTGTGCTCCGATACCTTTCTTACACAGGAAAATCTCAACTGCAGTGCACGAACTCCGTAGTAACAGCGAGGGTTCCCGTTGTCATTTTGAAGATGGTGAAGATATTTTGTAATAATTTTATTTTTTATCTTTTCTAAAGAATTTTTAACGGGTAGCGGTTGTCCAGCCTGCTCTTATCGATTTTGAACTGCTAACGGTTCTCTTATGTGCTCAAATTGAACACAAGACCTACGTTTTATCGTCTGTCTCCGGAAATGACTAGAACTCGATCTCCCTACACTAAGATCAAGGAATCACTGGAAAAATATCCAGATGGCTCCATGAAGGAGCGAACCTGGTACCATTGGCACAAAAAACAAGCATCTAACCTCTACACCCAACAGCCTATGTTTACTTATCTAGGTAAAAAACTGGGGGTAACAGTTCTAACAATTCTAGCTCCTATGTTTACTTATCTAGGGTACAACTGGGGGAAAGTTCCCAACAATTTCTAGCTCCTATGTTTACTTATCTAGAAATACAAACTGGGGTAACAGTTCTAACAATTTCTAGCTCCTATGTTTACTTATCTAGGGTACAAACTGGGGGTAACAGTTCTAACAATTTCTAGTTCCTATGTTTACTTATCTAGGGTACAAACTGGGGTAACAGTTCTAACAATTTCTAGCTCCTATGTTTACTTATCTAGGGTACAAACTGGGGTAACAGTTCTAACAATTTCTAGCTCCTATGTTTACTTATCTAGGGTACAAACTGGGGTAACAGTTCTAACAATTTCTAGCTCCTATGTTTACTTATCTAGAGTACAAACTGGGGTAACAGTTCTAACAATTTCTAGCTCCTATGTTTACTTATCTAGAGTACAAACTGGGGGTAACAGTTCTAACAATTTCTAGCCCCTATGTTTACTTATCTGGTTACAAACTGGGGTAACAGTTCTAAAATTTCTAGCTCCTATGTTTACTTATCTAGGTACAAACTGGGGTAACAGTTCTAAATTTAGCTCCTATGTTTTATCTAGGTAAAACTGGGGTAACAGTTCTAACAATTTCTAGCTCCTATGTTTACTTATCTAGGTTATAAACTGGGAAAACAGTTCTAACAATTTCTAGCTCCTATGTTTACTTATCTAGGTTATAAACTGGGGTAACAGTTCTAACAATTTCTAGCTCCTATGTTTACTTATCTAGAGTACAAACTGGGGTAACGGTTCTAACAATTTCTAGCTCTTATGTTTACTTATCTAGAGTACAAACTGGGGTAACAGTTCTAACAATTTCTAGCTCTTATGTTTACTTATCTAGAGTACAAACTGGGGTAACAGTTCTAACAATTTCTAGCTCCTATGTTTACTTATCTAGGGTACAAACTGGGGGTAACAGTTCTAACAATTTCTAGCTCCTATGTTTACTTATCTAGAGTACAAACTGGGGTAACAGTTCTAACAATTTCTAGCTCCTATGTTTACTTATCTAGAGTACAAACTGGGGTAACAGTTCTAACAATTTCTAGCTCTATGTTTATTTATCTAGGGTACAAACTAGGGAGTAAGTTCTAACAATTTCTAGCTCCTATGTTTACTTATCTAGGGTACAAACTGGGGGTAACAGTTCTAACAATTTCTAGCTCCTATGTTTACTTATCTAGAGTACAAACTGGGGGTAACAGTTCTAACAATTTCTAGCTCCTATGTTTACTTATCTAGGACAAACTGGGGTAACAGTTCTAACAATTTCTAAGCTCCTATGAAGCCCCCATGAAGCTCCTATAGCCCCATGAAGCTCCTATGAAGCTCCTATGAAGCTCCATGAAGCTCCTATGAAGCTCTATGAAGCTCCCATGAAGCTCCTATGAAGCTCCCATGAAGCTCCTAGAAGCTCCTATGAAACTCCTATGAAGCTCCTATGAAGCTCCTATGAAACTCCTATGAAGCTCTATGAAACTCCTATGAAGCTCCTATGAAGCTCCATGAGCTCTATGAAACTCCCATGAAGCTCCTATAAGCCCCATGAAGCTCCTATGAGCTCATGTGAACCATGGCCTAGCCTATGAAGCTCCTATAAAAGCTCCTATGAAGCTCTATGAAGCTCCTGTGGCTCCCATGAGCTCTATGAAGACTCCTATGAAGCTCCTATGAAACTCCTATGAAACTCCTATGAAGCTCCTATGAAACTCCTATGAAACTCCTATGAAGCTCCTATGAAGCTCCCTTAAGCTCTCATGAAGCTCCTATGAAGCTCCTATGAAGCTCTATGAAGCCCCTATGAAGCTCCTATGAAGCTCTATGAAGCTCCTGTAGGCTCCTATGAAGCTCCTATGAAACTCCTATGAAGCTCCTATGAATCTCCTATGAAGTTCCTATGAAACTCCATGAAGCCCCTATGAAACTCCTATGAAGCTCCTATGAAGCTCCTATGAAGCTCCTATGAAACTCCTATGAAGCTCCTATGAAGCTCCTATGAAGCCCTATGAAACTCCTATGAAGCTCCTATGAAGCTCCTGAAGCTATGAAGCTCCTATGAAGCTCCTATGAAGCTCCTATGAAGCTCCTATGAAGCTCCTATGAAGCTCCTATGAAGCTCCTATGAAACTCCTATGAAGCTCCTATGAAGCTCCTATGAAGCTCCTATGAAACTCCTATGAAGCTCCATGAAGCTCCTATGAAGCTCCATGAAGCCCTATGAAGCCCTATGAAGCTCCTATGAAGCTCCTATGAAGCTCCTATGAAACTCCTATGAAGCTCCTATGAAGCTCCTATGAAGCTCCTATGAAGCTCCTATGAAACTCCTATGAAGCTCCCATGAAGCTCCATGAAGCTCCATGAAACTCCTATGAAGCTCCTGAAGCTCTATGAAGCTCCTATGAAACTCCTATGAAGCTCCTATGAAGCTCCTATGAAGCTCCTATGAAACTCCTATGAGCCCTATGAAGCTCCTATGAAGCTCCTATGAAACTCCTATGAAACTCCTATGAAGCTCCTATGAAGCTCCTATGAAACTCCTATGAAGCTCCTAAGTTTGTTTGAAAATGAAAATCGTGGCATATCCTTTACAGGACGTAGCCATGAACCACAGTAAATGAGTCGTTGATTTTCTAGGCACCGCTTATACGTTCAGTAGTTTGCCATCGTTTTCTCAACGGTGAAGTATAATTTTACCTTTAGTAAAATTCCCAGGAAACGAATTTGCTTCCAAAATTGTCTGCCACTGAGTTTAAACCAGGACCGCTTGGGTTGTGATCTAGCTTACTACAGCTCCAGCTACAGACGCTCACGGTTAAAGTTTGCTTAATTTATACATCAATTCGTATAAAATGTAGAAAGTGAAGTACGCACTCTCAAACACTTCCCTGGTAATGAATAACACTGAAGATAACATATTCCAAGATAAAAGATAACAGAGTATGTTCAACTTAGTAAGTTATCTTCTTCATTTATGAAACAATTGATTCACTTTCAGTAAATTTTACACTTATCTTACCTTTCATGTTTTAATATCATGATTATTCACAATTATTTCGATGTTTTGATTTTACGATACCTGCTTTCCATTTCTGGTGCAATATTTTCATCCACATGGTTTTTTTTTAATTTAATTTTTGTTTAAAGTGTCTACTTCAAGTATTTACTGCATTGCACCAGGTTTTTACCCCATATGGCTCGGTCCCTCAACGCAGATCAGTTATCAGTTATATGAGAACTATCATTACAGCAACCCGGGACATGTCCATAGAAGCTACGATCTCCGTCTCAGCAAATCCAGCACGCTACCTGTCGAGAGTACTGCACAAAGCACGAACTCTGTAGTTACCCGTATGTTGCCAGGGTCCGCAAGGGAAGCAAAGAATAGTACCACTGCGACCTACAAGGCATGTCGTAAGAGGCGACTGAGATAGGGCCCAAGGGAAGCTACCTTACTAAATAAAAAGCATCGGAGAAATCGGACGTGCTGGCCTACTTCTAGACGCATAACTTGCACAACGTACAATCGCTCTGAGGCTCGGATTGCATACAAATCACAAAGAGTGATTAATAAGTATTCGATATGTTTGAAGTGTTTGAAGAAAAAGAACTCTGTAGCTCCAGCAATAATCGAGGGTCTCTTAATAAATGCACTCGTTAACAAAACGCGGACCGGACTTGAACCCATGACAAATTCACGGTATCAAATGCAAGGCAAATGTTTAACCACTTAACTACATAGTCTCCACGATTTTATTTGTTCTATTTTATTTTTCGATCCAGATGCACTTGAGCTTTCAGCTCTTCGGCTCGGTGCCATGCACATCGTAACACTTCGGTTCGGTGCCACGAACACCGTAAATCTGGAGAATATGTGGCTTTTCTGGTAGCCAGCGGAATTGAACCGCACTCACAGGGGGTTTGTCACGCGTCTTCGAACGCGCTACTAACACGCTGGGCGTGCGGGTCAGATTTTTTTTAAAGACGAAATGACGTTCTTGGTTTTCATTTTTGTGTTCTGCGTGATTTGTCGTGACGTGTTCTTTGATGGGCAATATCTAATCCTCAAAGACATTTACAAACTGGAGAAATTCAACACTTCACAAAAATTCATGTCATTTTGGATCAGTTCTGAAAGAGTTGATGTTCAAGAAAGAGGTGTTTCTCAATCAAATGTCAAATTTGCTGACACGGCTTCCGTAATATTATAACATTTTGGGAAATATATTACTAAAGATTTAATGTTGATTGCATTTTCTTTCTTCTTCTTCTTCTTCTTCTTTTTCTTCTTCTTCTTCTTCGAACGCTCCATATCGAACACTTGTTAAACCACTCTTTGTGATTTGTATGTGATCTAAATCTAAGAGCGATTGTATGTTGTGCCAGTTATGCGCCTACAAGTAGACCAGCAATCCGATTTCTGCGTCGCTTTTTATTTAATAGGGTAGGCTTGCCTAGGCTGCTACCTCATTCGCTTCTTACAATAAAATAAAATTCTAACAATAAAATTAATATATATATATAACATATAAATTTATATAGAATATGGAGCAAGAGAATATACAGTATTAAGAAGCATATGAATGTAGTGCGTTGATGTAGTGCGTTGATGTAGTGCGTTGATGTAGTGAGTTGATGTAGTGAGTTGTTGATCATAGAATAGATATGAACTTCTGATCAGTCTGGGTTTGGCACAATCAAAATGAATACCGGACCATCCGCAGAAATATTGTCTCAGACACGAGACACGGAAACGAATTATCTGACCGTTATCAGTGCCATCACAGATGAATCTGTGGGTGCCAACGTAAACCTGATATTGATATTTTGTATTCTTCCATTTTACTTCTTCTTCTTCAAACGCTCCATATCGACCACTTGTTAAACCACTCTTTGTGATTTGTATGTGATCTGAGCCTAAGAGCTAGTGTACTTTGCGAAATTTAAGGGAAACAAAGAATTGTAACACTGATACCTAAAATGCAGGGTTAAGAGGCGGTTGAGGTAGGGGCCTAGGGAAGCAACCATAGTAAATAAAAAGCGTCGCAGAGATCGGATGTGCTGGTCTATTAGTAGGTGCATAATTGAAAAAGCGTACAATAAAATTTAGGCTTGGATCACATACAAACCACAAAGAGTGGTTAACAGATGGATTCAGATGTGATCCACGGATTCTCCACCCTGTCTATTGTGTGATCCACGGATTCTCCACCCGGTCTATTGTGTGATCCACGGATTCTCCCCCCGGTCTATTGTGTGATCCACGGATTCTCCACCCGGTCTATTGTGTGATCCACGGATTCTCCACCCAGTCTATTGTGTGATCCACGGATTCTCCACCCGGTCTATTGTGTGATCCACGGATTCTCCACCCTGTCTATTGTGTGATCCACAGATTCTCCACCCGGTTCTATTGTGTGATCCACGGATTCTCCACCCGGTTCTATTGTGTCCAGTACATAGCTGGAAGATGATAACATGTTCTTTGACACTAAGTTCCTAGAAGGTGTTATCTCTATTTTGTTATGGTCTCTGTAGCGTAGAGGTTAGTTGATCGCCTCTCGTTCTAAAGGCACTCGGTTCGCTCGCTCATGGAGCCATCGGGATATTTTTCCAGATATCCCTGATCTCAGTGTAGGTGAGATCGAGTTCCTAGTCCTATCGAAGACGGACGATAAAATGTAGATCCTGTGTTCAATTTGAGCACGTAAAATAACTTGATAGTTAAAAATCCAGGAGAACAGGCTGGAAAGCTGCTGCCCCGGCAAAATTTGAGAAAAGAATAAAAATAACATTATTACAAAATATTTTCACCATCTTGAAAATTGCATCAAGTACCCTCGCCGGTGCTACGGAGTTGATACACTGCCGCTGATATCTTCATGTGTAAGAAAGAGATCGGAGCGCTCATGGTTACTCACCGAAGTGCAATGACGATC
>JADZMA010002492.1:0-11880 GCA_020796225.1 Arion vulgaris
GATCTTTAAAGTAATAGTTTTCACAGCAGAGGCTTTCCTGGATTCACTGATCGTAGTAGTGGGAACAGACGGCGTTTAAACAATGTTAATAAACAAAATCAATCAATGAAGTGCCATGTCTGCTGTATATCATCATGTTCTTGCACAACTCACTTTCTCCGTGCAGTTAATCAGTTCTGAGTTTGATCTTTTCAGAGCCCGATGTCAGACCATCCAACATCTTCTCCTCTGTCTTCCTACGATCTCTCCTTCCCCGAATTTACCTGTTGTCACCCATGTTCACTCCTCTTCCCACTATTGCCCGAAGAACCTTGACTTTCTGATTTGTTTCTTGTGATAATTTTCTTTGTGTCAGGCCTGTTTTTAAACCTCATCAAATAAACAACATACTGATATTAAAACAAACATATTATTTCTATTATTTCTTGTTTGACTCATATTTAAATAAACAACATACTGATATTAAAACAAACATATTATTTCTATTATTTCTTGTTTGACTCATATTTAAATAAACAACATACTGATATTAAAAAAACATATTATTTCTATTATTTTTTTGTTTGATCATATTTAATAAACAACATACTGATAATAAAACAAACATTTATTCTATTTTTTCTTGTTTGACTCATATTAAATAAACAACATACTGATATTAAAACAAACATATTATTTCTATTATTTCTTGTTTGACTCATATTTAAATAAACAACATACTGATATTAAAACAAACATATTATTTCTATTATTTCTTCTTTGACTCATATTTAAATAAACAACATACTGATATTAAAACAAAAAAAATTTATTTCTATTATTTCTTCTTTGCTCATTTAAATAAACAACATACTGATATTAAAACAACATATTATTTCTAATTATTTCTTGTTTGACTCATATTTAAATAAACAACATACTGATATTAAAACAAACATATTATTTCTATTATTTCTTGTTTGACTCATATTTAAATAAACAACATACTGATATTAAAACAAACATATTATTTCTATTATTTCTTCTTTGACTCATATTTAAATAAACAACATACTGATATTAAAACAAACATATTATTTCTATTATTTCTTGTTTGACTCATATTTAAAAAAAACAACATCTGATATTAAAACAAACATATTATTTCTATTATTTCTTCTTTGACTCATATTTAAATAAACAACATACTGATATTAAAACAAACATATTATTTCTATTATTTCTTGTTTGACTCATATTTAAATAAACAACATACTGATATTAAAACAAACATATTATTTCTATTATTTCTTGTTTGACTCATATTTAAATAAACAACATACTGATATTAAAACAAACATATTATTTCTATTATTTCTTGTTTGACTCATATTTAAATAAACAACATACTGATATTAAAACAAACATATTATTTCTATTATTTCTTGTTTGACTCATATTTAAATAAACAACATACTGATATTAAAACAAACATATTATTTCTATTATTTCTTGTTTGACTCATATTTAATAAAAAACATACTGATATTAAAACAAACATATTATTTCTATTATTTCTTGTTTGACTCATATTTAAATAAACAACATACTGATATTAAAACAAACATATTATTTCTATTATTTCTTGTTTGACTCATATTTAAATTAACCTCTGATATTAAAACAAACATATATTTCTATTTTTCTTGTTTAACTCATATTTAAATAAACAACATACATTTAAAACAAACATATTTTTCTATTATTTCTTGTTTGACTCATATTTAAATAAACAACATACTGATATTAAAAAAAACATATTATTTCTATTATTTTTTGTTTTTACTCATATTTAAATAAACAACATACTGATAATAAAACAAACATATTATTTCTATTATTTCTTGTTTGACTCATATTTAAATAAACAACATACTGATAATAAAACAAACATATTATTTCTATTTCTTTTTTGACTCATATTAAAAAAAACATACTGATATTAAAACAAACATATTATTTCTATTTTTCTTCTTTTACTCATATTTAAATAAACAACATTGATATTAAAACAAACATATTATTTCTATATTTCTTGTTTGACTCATATTTAAATAAACAACATACTGATATTAAAACAAACATATTATTTCTATTATTTTTCTTTGACTCTATTTAAATAAACAACATACTGATATTAAAACAAACATATTATTTCTATTATTTCTTCTTTGACTCATATTTAAATAAACAACATACTGATATTAAAACAAACATATTATTTCTATTATTTCTTGTTTGACTCATATTTAAATAAACAACATACTGATATTAAAACAAACATATTATTTCTATTATTTCTTGTTTGACTCATATTTAAATAAACAAAATACTGATATTAAAACAAACATATTATTTTTATTATTCTTCTTTTGATCATATTTAAATAACAACATACTGATATTAAAAAAACATATTATTTCTATTATTTCTTTTGACTATTTTTCCCTTGTTTAAAAAATAATTCTTTTTTTCTATAATATTTAAAAAAAACCCTACGATATTAAAACAAACATATTATTTCTATTATTTCTTCTTTGACTCATATTTAAATAAAAACCCCTACTGATATTAAAACAAACATATTATTTCTATTATTTCTTCTTTATCATATTTAAATAAACAACATACTGATATAAAACAAACTATTATTTCTATTAAATTTTTCTTGACTCATTTTAAATAAACACATACTGATAATTTAAAAAAAACATATTATTTCTATTATTTCTTCTTTGACTCATATTTAAATAAACAACATACTGATATTAAAAAAAAACATATTTTTCTATTATTTCTTTTTGACTCATATTTAAATAAACAACATACTGATATTTAAAAAAAACTATATTAATCTATTATTTTTTGTTTGCTCATATTTAAATAAACAACATACTGATAATTAAAAAAAACATATTATTTCTATTATTTCTTTTTGACTCATATTTAAATAAACAACATTCTGATATTAAAACAAACATTTATTTCTATTATTTTTCTTTGACTCATATTTAAATAAAACAAAACTGATATTAAAACAAACATATTATTTTCTATTATTTTTTTCTTTGACTCATATTTAAATAAACAACATACTGATATTAAAACAAACATATTATTTCTATTATTTCTTTTTGACTCATTTTAAATAAACAACCCTACTGATATTAAAACAAACATATTATTTCTATTATTTCTTCTTTGACTCATATTTAAATAAACAACATACTGATATTAAAACAAACATATTATTTCTATTAATTTCTTTGACTCATATTTAAATAAACAACATACTGATATTAAAACAAACATATTATTTCTATTATTTCTTTGACTCATATTTAAATAAAAAACATACTGATTTTAAAAAAAACATATTATTTCTATTTTTTTGTTTGACTCTATTTAAATAAACAACATACTGATATTAAAACAAACATATTATTTCTATTATTTCTTGTTTGACTCATATTTAAATAAACAACATACTGATATTAAAACAAACATATTATTTCTATTATTTCTTTTTGACTCATATTTAAATAAACAACTTTATATTAAAACAAAATATTATTTCTATTATTTCTTTTTGACTCATATTTAAATAAACAACATACTGATATTAAAACAAACATATTATTTCTATTATTTCTTTTGACTCATATTTAAATAAACAACATACTGATATTAAAACAAACATATTATTTCTATTATTTCTTCTTTGACTCATATTTAAATAAACAACATACTGATATTAAAAAAAACATATTATTTCTATTATTTCTTTTTGACTCATATTAAATAAACAACATATGAATTAAAACAAACATATTATTTCTATTATTTCTTGTTTGACTCATATTTAAATAAACAACATACTGATATTAAAACAAACATATTATTTCTATTATTTCTTTTTGACTCATATTTTTAAAAAAACAACATACTGATATTAAAACAAACATATTATTTCTATTATTTCTTTTTGACTCTTTTTTAAATAAACAACCATACTGATATTAAAACAAACATATTATTTTTATTATTTCTTTTTGCTCATATTTAAATAAACAACATACTGATATTAAAACAAACATATTATTTCTTTATTCTTCTTTGACTCATATTTAATAAACAACATCTGATATTAAAACAAACATATTATTTCTATTATTTCTTCTTTTTATCATATTTAAAATAAACAACATACCTGATAATTAAAACAAACATATTATTTCTATTATTTCTTCTTTGACTCATATTTAAATAAACAACATACTGATATTAAAACAAAATATTATTTCTATTATTTCTTCTTTGACTCATATTTAAATAAACAACATACTGATATTAAAACAAACATATTATTTCTATTATTTCTTTTTGACTCATATTTAAATAAACAACATACTGATAATTTAAAAAAAACATATTATTTCTATTATTTCTTGTTTGACTCATATTTAAATAAACAACATACGAAAAAAAACAAACATATTATTCTATTATTTCTTTTTTGACTCATATTTAAATAAACAACATACTGATATTAAAACAACATTTATTTTTATTTCTTTTTTTGACTCATATTTAAAAAAAACAACATACTGATATAAAACAAACATATTATTTCTATTATTTCTTTTTGACTCATATTTAAATAAACAACATACTGATATTAAAACAAACATTTATTTCTATAATTTTTTGATCATATTTAAATAAACCATACTGATATTAAAACAAACATATTATTTCTATTATTTCTTCTTTGACTCATATTTAAATAAACAACATACTGATATTAAAACAAACATATTATTTCTATTATTTCTTCTTTGACTCATATTTAAAAAAAACAACATACATATTAAAACAAACATAATATTCTATTATTTCTTTTTGACTCATATTTAAATAAAAACAATGTATTAAAACAAACTATTATTTTCATTTTTCTTGTTTGACTCATATTTAAATAAACAACATACTGATATTAAAACAAACATATTATTTCTATTATTTCTTGTTTGACTCATATTTAAATAAACAACATACTGATATTAAAAAACATATTATTTCTATTATTTCTTGTTTGACTCATATTTAAATAAACAACATACTGATATTAAAACAAACATATTATTTCTATTATTTCTTGTTTGACTCATATTTAAATAAACAACATACTGATATTAAAACAAACATATTATTTCTATTATTTCTTGTTTGACTATATTTAAATAACTATACTAAAAATTAAAACAAACATATTATTTCTATTATTTCTTGTTTTTACTCATATTTAAATAAACAACATACTGATATTAAAACAAACATATTATTTCTATTATTTCTTGTTTGACTCATATTTAAATAAACAACATACTGATATTAAAACAAACATATTATTCTATTTTTTCTTGTTTGACTCATATTTAAATAAACAACATACTGATATTAAAACAAACATATTATTTCTATTATTTCTTGTTTTTACTCATATTTAAATAAACAACATACTGATATTAAAACAAACATATTATTTCTATTATTTCTTTTTGACTCATATTTAAATAAACAACATACTGATATTAAAACAAACATATTATTTCTATTATTTCTTTTTGACTCATATTTAAATAAACAACATACTGATATTAAAACAAACATATTATTTCTATTATTTCTTGTTTGACTCATATTTAAATAAACAACATACTGATATTAAAACAAACATATTATTTCTATTATTTCTTGTTTGACTCATTTTTTAAATAAACAACATACTGATATTAAAACAAACATATTATTTCTATTATTTCTTTTTGACTCATATTTAAATAAACAACTACTGATATTAAAACAAAATATTATTTCTATTATTTCTTCTTTGACTCATATTTAAATAAACAACATACTGATATTAAAACAAACATATTATTTCTATTATTTCTTCTTTGACTCATATTTAAATAAACAACATACTGATATTAAAACAAACATATTATTTCTATTATTTTTTTCTTTGACTCATATTTAAATAAACAACATACTGATATTAAAAAAACATATTATTTCTATTATTTCTTTTTGACTCATATTTAAATAAAAACATCTGATATTAAAACAAACATATTATTTCTATTATTTCTTGTTTGACTCATATTTAAATAAACAACATACTGATATTAAAACAAAATATTATTTCTATTATTTTTTGTTGACTCATATTTAAATAAACAACATACTGATATTAAAACAAACATATTATTTCTATTATTTCTTGTTTGATCATTTTAAAATAAACAACATCTGATATTAAAACAAACATATTATTTCTATTATTTCTTGTTTGACTCATATTTAAATAAACAACATACTGATATTAAAACAAACATATTATTTCTATTATTTCTTGTTTGACTCATATTTAAATAAACAACATACTGATATTAAAACAAACATATTATTTCTATTATTTCTTGTTTTTACTCATATTTAAATAAACAAATACTGTATTAAAACAAACATATTATTTCATTATTTCTTGTTTGACTCATATTTAAATAAACAAAATACTGATATTAAAACAAACATATTATTCATTATTTCTTTTTTGACTCATATTTAAATAAACAACATACTGATATTAAAACAAACATATTATTTCTATTATTTCTTGTTTGACTCATATTTAAATAAACAACATACTGATATTAAAACAAACATAATTTTTTCTATATTTCTTGTTTGACTCATATTTTTAAAAAAACAACATACTGATATTAAAACAAACATATTATTTCTATTATTTCTTTTTTGACTCATATTTAAAAAAACAACATACTGATATTAAAACAAACATATTATTTCTATTATTTCTTGTTTGACTCATTTTAAAATAAACAACATACTGATTTAAAAAAACATATTATTTCTATTTCTTGTTTTGACTCATATTTAAATAAACAAATCTGATATTAAAAACAAACATATTATTTCTATTATTTCTTGTTTGACTCATATTTAAATAAACAACTACTGATAATTTAAAAAAAACATATTATTTCTATTATTTCTTGTTTGACTCATATTTAAATAAACAACATACTGATAATAAAACAAACATATTATTTCTATTATTTCTTGTTTGACTCATATTTAAATAAACAACATACTGATAATAAAACAAACATATATTTCCCGTATCTTTGTTTAGACCATATTTAAATAAACAAATACTGATATTAAAAAAACTATTAAAATATTTCGGGGCTTTTCCATGTAAGATTTTAAAAAAAATACTATATAGTTAAAATTGAAAACCTTTTAAAAATGTTTGTGAGGGATTGTATGGCAAAGGATGTTGGACAAAATATATACTAAAATGGGAAAAATAATAAAGAGTATGGAAAAAGGGTGTTGGACAAAAGGGGTTTGGACAAAAGAATATGGACAAAATTATAATGAAGATTTTAAATGGACAAGGATGGGTTTTGGGCAAAGGATTATGGAGAGGCGATTACAAATCCAATAATACTTTATGTAGTGAAACTTAAAAAAGTATTGTGACAAGATTGATATTTTTGGACTGAAAGGTTTGTTTTGAGAGAAATATCCACTTCCAAAAAGCTCCCTATTTTAAAGATACTTGTTCCCCTGTGTCTCACGGATTAACCTAAGATATGATCGTTGTTACACTTTTATGTTAAGATTCATTTCTGAGACTTTTTCATTTCAAAAGCTCCATAATGTTTAACGACCCTTGGTTCCATTTTTTTCTTGTTCTGCGGCCCAGTCGGAAACCTGAGAAACGTATAATTCTGTATTGTGAAAATTTATGCCCGGCATCAAGTAGAAAACAACTACTGACGTTTTTGCCTGCTTTTTTACTAGGGTGCTTCCTAAGGCCTACCTAAATGTTTCAGACATGCCTTAACGCGGAAAATTACATTCTTTGTTTCGCATGCGGCCACGGCCCAAAAACACAGTGATAGAAAGCAAGTACTACCTAATGTCTGGTATGGTAGAAATGAGTATTTACTGTCCGTAGACATCTAACGCCTCAGAAAGCAAACTACTGAACGTTTAATGGGTGCCTAGAAAATCAACGACTCGTTTACTGCTGTTGATGGCTACGTCCTGTAAAGGATATGCTATGATTTCAGACTCTAACGAGGAAAAGTTACGACATCGGGACTTGTTCGTCGCTTATAGTGCTTGGTTCCAAGTGCTGTTTCTTCAATATAACAGACAGCTTGTGCTAAGAGATTTGCATACTGACTTTCGAGACAAACTCAAATGCTCGGACAGGTCTATTGTATCGTCACTATGATGACTGTGTGTAAATGTAAATTGTACACACAGCAAGGCGGTGGGAACAAACGCGTGTACGTGACCACAACACAGTCAGATCAGATGTTTCATCTGCTACCCTATTACAGTGACGGTATCATCTGCAATTATTAAACCCACTGCCTTGTGGAGATGGGGGGTTTAGGCCAGAGAGAAAACCCTGATAAACCCCTATTGCCGATGGGTACTCACGGTTATGCAGAAGTCTAGAGATGAATGTATGGTGCTACAGCTGTGATTCATGTTTTTCTGTTCCTGTTCTGTTCTTCCTCTTCCCCCTCCCAGGTGGTCTTGAGTCATCTACTTTTTGGTTATCTTCCGGTGCCCATATCAGTGCAGTTTTCGTGACATAGTTAGTTATCCTGTATGCGTTAACACATGGTGAATGCACTTGGTGTCTTACTCAGTCTGCTTTTAATGTCAGATCTAGCCCCTCCTTTGTGGCTGCTGATAACACTTTCATTGTATGTGAAGGAAGTTGTATTTAGAAGAAATGTATCTTCTACTTTGAACTGACGTCTTTCATGTTAATATTTATGTTTTTCTTTTTGATTTTCAACCCAAATATCTGGCTGTACTGGTTAGAACGGTAGGTTGGATTTTTTCTGGATACCTTTATGTGTGTGAGGTATATGTGATATCAGCAAAAATCTAGCCTTTCAGTGAAGAGGGGAAAGTCCATCTGATATCTCTTAACGTATCTTCAATTGTCTTAAACATCACCCAATCTATAAAAGTTGAATAGTAGAGCTGACATTACACATCCTTGTCTCACGTCTGTTTTGACTTCAAACTTCAGCTTGCAAGTTTCAATCTTAAACATCACCCAATCTATGACAAAGTTGAATAGTAGAGCTGACATTACACATCCTTGTCTCACGTCTGTTTTGACTTCAAACTCAGCTTGCAGTTTCAATCTAAACATCACCCAATCTATGACAAAGTTGAATAGTAGAGCTGACATTACACATCCTTGTCTCACGTCTGTTTTGACTTCAAACTTCAGCTTGCAAGTTTCAATCTTAAACATCACCCAATCTATGACAAAGTTGAATAGTAGAGCTGACATTACACATCCTTGTCTCACGTCTGTTTGACTTAAACTCAGCTTGCAAGTTTCAATCTTAAACATCACCCAATCTATGACAAAGTTGAATAGTAGAGCTGACATTACACATCCTTGTCTCACGTCTGTTGTGACTTCAAACTTCAGCTTGCAAGTTTCAATCTTAAACATCACCCAATCTATGACAAAGTTGAATAGTAGAGCTGACATTACACATCCTTGTCTCACGTCTGTTGTGACTTCAAACTTCAGCTTGCAAGTTTCAATCTTAAACATCACCCAATCTATGACAAAGTTGAATAGTAGAGCTGACATTACACATCCTTGTCTCACGTCTGTTGTGACTTCAAACTTCAGCTTGCAAGTTTCAATCTTAAACATCACCCAATCTATGACAAAGTTGAATAGTAGAGCTGACATTACACATCCTTGTCTCACGTCTGTTGTGACTTCAAACTTCAGCTTGCAAGTTTCAATCTTAAACATCACCCAATCTATGACAAAGTTGAATAGTAGAGCTGACATTACACATCCTTGTCTCACGTCTGTTGTGACTTCAACTTCAGCTTCAAGTTTCAACATATGTGAAATTGCTGTAGCAGCTTTTCATGATGTTTGTAAAACATGGGAATTACTACTATCTTAGAATACGACAAACACGTTCGTGCATTATACTATCAAATGCTTATCTAAGTCAATAAAGTTTATATAGAGTTTGCTTTGCTATTAAATGCATTTTTCTATATATCTAAGAACACTTATTTGATCTATACACATTTGTCCTCTACAAAAAAATCCAGCTTGTTTCTTTGTCAATGTCTTATTTACTGTGTGTTCTACTGTGATTTTATTGAAGATTTTGTCATGGACTTAAGGAGGGTTTATTCCACAGGTTGTTACATCACCAAGGAGCCCTACTTTGTATATCTTGACGATGTATCATGTATCAGGTATTACTTGATTATTCCATATAATGTAAACAAGGGTGTAGTATATTAGCTGAGAATCATTGTCTAATTGGAATAATTCAGCGTTTAAATTACCATACCCAGGTGTCTTTCTATTTGTAAAAGATTTAGTGGCTGTAATAGTCTCCTCTAATTTCGTGTACTTCCATGGAAAGAATAATATTTGTGATTGATTTATGTCTTTCATGTGCACGTTAACATAAGTTCATGTGCACGTTAACATAAGTTCATGTGCACGTTAACTGTTAATTTGCACATGAAACCAAATAACAAGTGCATGTGATATCAACTAATGTATTACATTTATTGTATAGGCCTATACTATAGGGTAAAAAGTAACAAGTTATTAATTCACAGACAAATTACAGTAACGAAAAGTGTATGTGTACATTATAACTCAAGTGTATGTTCACAGATTAAAGTAACAGAAGTGTATGTGTACATTATAACTCAAGTGTATGTTCACAGATTAAAGTAACAGAAGTGTATGTGTACATTATAACTCAAGTGTATGTTCACAGATTAAAGTAACAGAAGTGTATGTGTACATTATAACTCAAGTGTATGTTCACAGATTAAAGTAACAGAAGTGTATGTGTACATTATAACTCAAGTGTATGTGCACAGATTAAAGTAACAGAAGTGTATGTGTACATTATAACTCAAGTGTATGTTCACAGATTAAAGTAACAGAAGTGTATGTGTACATTATAACTCAAGTGTATGTTCACAGATTAAAGTAACAGAAGTGTATGTATACTTCCTTTCTTTGCGTTCCCGGCCTAGCCTGATGGACCAACTTCTATCATGAATTTAACTGTTGTTTTTGGGACTCCGTTCCTCCGTACAGCTTTTCGCGAGCTCTGTGTGTTGTGGCCAGTACTCTTTCCTAGTATACCTGCTAAACGTGGACAGTCTTGCAAGACGTGTTCTGCCGTCATGTCTGCCATATTGCATAGGCACAGGCTAGTTGTGCCAATTTTAAATTTATGGAACATGTGGGCTCTGAGCTTGTTGTGACCGGTACGGAGGCGAAATATGGTAACTTGTTCACAGCGCGAGAGACCATAGTAACCGTCACTGTCTGTGTACTGCGGATGGTCTTTTGCCCACTTGCTTCGATAGTGCGAACCGATGGTTGTTTGACTTCTCATAGCTGATCTCGAGATCAGTCTGGGGTAGTCGCCCGCCCTCTTTGGCTAGCTTGTCGACCGCTTCGTTTCCCCTAATGTTGCAGTGTGACGGTATCCACTGGATGACAGTGCGTTTGAGTGAACTCGTTAGTTCAGCGAGGACGTTTTGAGCTCATTCATCTCAGTTTTGCCGACGCATTTGAGTGCCGTGATGACCGATAGAGCATCGGTGAAAATCACGACCTTGTTGCGTTTGGGGCTTCTTCCAAGATCTTTCGGCCTTTTTTTTTTTCCTCTGCCTCGCTCAAAATTGGTT
>JADZMA010002493.1:0-11880 GCA_020796225.1 Arion vulgaris
GATCCCCGAGATAGCCTGGCCCGACCGGCACAGTAACGTTTGGCCGCGACGTGCAAAAAATGGGCGCGGGCACGTCTTCTGAAAACCATTGAGAAAGAAAGCTTCCCCCGCCGTTCATGGGCGGCGTCAAGGCCGGGGCCCGGCGTCTCCCCCCCCTCCAGAAACTGCCCCCGTCATGCGCCGGCCCCCGCGATCATGGCAGGCCCTTTGCCGGCGTCCTCCGCCACTTTGCGCATTGCAGCATGTGTTCGCGCGTTGACATGCTCGCCATAGCGGTTTTCGCCGGGGGGTCGAAGAGGTCGGTGATCTTTTCAGGATAGCCCTCGCCGTTGAACGGGGTCGCAAACGGCTAATCGTTGTTGTGAGGTTTTGGCGTTCGTCTGTCATCAAACAGTCATGACGAACCAATAGGTCTAACCACAAAAAACGCCTTCACAAGACCAGGACAGATTGTCATGAACCCGCACCGTCGGCCCCGCTGGCCTCGGCCTGCCGATCCTAGCCTGCCCCCGACGGCGCAGGCTCAGTCGTGGACTTCACCCCGTTATGATCTGCCGCGCAACGCCGACCGGGCGCGAAAAAACGACGGCGTCCGTTCCACCCTGGCGCCCCGTCGCGCCGCTGCGGTTCAACGGCATGACCTCGACCGACACCGCACCCCCGCAGGCGGCCTTCATTCCCCCCGTGATTTCACCATCGAACGGGGTGCTGGGCCTGGAACCGGGGCCCGGGCGGCGCCGCGCCCCGTCGGCCCCTCCGGGCTGTCCTGTGCTGGGCTACACAGACGGTCAGGCGGTGTTTGGCCCGGCGGGCACGGCAGTTAAGGTCGCCGCACAAGGGCGAATGGCGCACGTGGTCGGCGTGCGTCAGGGGGACGCTTGGCGGTCTATTCCCCAAAGGCGCCCCGGTCGCCCGACCACCGCGCGCCTGAGCCGTTCGTCGGCCGCCCCGCTGGAGCTGACGACCTTCCGGGGCCGAGCCCTTTGAGCCTGCCGGACCTGGTGCGGGGCCCGCCCGGGCCGCGCGCTCAGCGCCGCAGGGTTCAGGCCGCCTTCACTGCGCGCACCCATTGGTGGACGAAGGACGCCAACGCAGAACGCTGCACTTCCCCCCCGCCCCACCTGAACGCGCCGACGACGCAGGACATTCAATTTGTGGGGGAAGGACCGCCCGGGGCATTTCACCGTGGCCGGGGACCGGGTAAGCGCCGCATCGCGTGCCGCCGCGAGGACGGCCGTCTGGGCGGGGCGACCCTGGCGGGCTGAAGGCCGCACCCCATATTTCTCCGCTCCGGCGTCGACCGAAGATGGAAGGTGTTGCCCCCGGCCTGTTTTTTCCGCTCGGCCCCTCCCGGGCGCCCCTTCGTCATCGCCGTCCGGGGACACTGAGGCCGCCCCTTCCAACAGCCGCATGACCAGCTGACGGGAGGAGCGCCCCAACCTGCTGCTGCTGGCCGGAGAACCCCCCCGAGGGGGCCCCCGACCGCCCTATCAATGGACGCACGAGATTTCGTCGGCATGGGGGGTCTATTCGGCGGGTGCCGGGGTCGCCGCCCCCGGGAACGGCGAGGGCGAGCAGCCTGGTTCCGCCCTACACCCCCAGCCCGGCGGGGAAAGGGTATTTCAGCCACCGCAGGCGACGTGGGGTTCTTCATCCTGACAGCAACTGAGGACCGCGAACGTCGCAGCCCCGGTTTTCCCCCGCGCCAGGCCGCCTGGCTGGATCAGGCGCTGGCCCGTTCCCCGCCCGCTGGAAGATCGCCATCATCACCCGCCTGTTCACCCGCGATGATGACGCTACGGCGACAGCTGGCGCGACCGCTCGACCAACGGCGACGAGACGATGCGGGGGGAGTTCGCCTCGATTTTGAACGTCGAGTGGGTCTGGTGATTTTGGCCACCTGCCGCCTTGGGGAGTGGCCCATGCGCCAGGGCGGGTCGATCTGGACACGGCGTCACCTATTGCAGGTCGGCGGCATGGGCGGCAACCCCGAAGACTTCCCCCCCAACAACCCCGCCTTCAGCCCCAAGACCCCCCCACGCACCATTTGTCATGCTGCGCGGCCCCCGGGACCGGATCGATATCGAGTGGTCGATATCGAACCGCCCCGCGACCTTTTTCCCCTGACGAAGTGATGGGGGAGCAGTCTGCTGACGTTTGTAAGCGCCGCAAGCGGTTGAGCGCGGTGCCCGCATGGGGCGGGCGTGAACCTTACAGCGACGTGTCGGGCTGAGCCACAGTAAAAACGCCAAAGGGCCCCACGTAGCGGGCCTCTTGCGCAGGGCCTGCCACCCCAGCGATTCCCCAAAACCCGCCATTCCACGGCGGCCCCGTGCGGCGGAAGGCGGTGTCGGGGGGGGATTTGGGAGGGCCGCCCGTGTCGAAGTAGCTGGGGAAGATGACGGCGGGGAAGCGCTGATCAAACAGGTTGCGCACCGGCTGAGGCGGATCGGTCGTCGGGGGCGCTGATCCCCACGGTTCCGTTTCCAAGGGGAAAAGCCCTTCTGCAGGGGGTCTGGGTTGGGAACACCATAAAAACGTGGACCGGTAGACCAGTCGGCGTTCACGAACGGCGCGCGCCGGGCAATGAGCGCTCGTAAATGTTGGAGGCTGGTCGACCATTCGGGGGCAGCGATCAGGCGATGGCCTTTGGCGTCGAAGGTCGGCCGGGAAGGTGCAGCCTTGCGCGGTGTCTGGCCGGGGCAGGCGGGAAATAGTTCGTGTATTCGGCGTCGAGGTAGGTGGCGGGGGGATATGCCCATCCGCGGGTCGGGCAAAACCCCCTAAAGCCCACGCCCTGCGTAGTCCCCCGGCGTTGCCGGTGCGGAAGGCCCCGATGGGGGGGATGGTGGGACGAAGACCTGAGCCGGAAGGTAAGTCGTTGTAGAAGATGGCCGGTTGACGCTGGGGACGCCCCGGAAGTCGCCTTCCCCCGGGCCTCATGGGCTTCGACTGTCTCCGGATCGACCGGGAAGACATTGGCGTTGATTGCGCTGATCGCGGGTCCCGTAGCCGCGCGGGCGGAAATATAGACATTGGCGCGATCCGTAACCCGGGGCTGGAGCACCCCGCCCGACCACCCCTCTTCGGAGCGTGCAGCACCTTCAGAGTAAGGCAGCGGGGGGGCGGCGACAGCCGCCGGTCAAGGCGTAGCTGACATTGCCCCCCGGAAATCGCTGATACGCTGGCCTTTTGTCGATCTCGTCACGAGTGTATCGTCCGCCGACGATCAGGTCAAACCCGGTCGGTGGGGTGCAACGTGCCGGCGAAGGCGGCGATGTCTTGCTGTTCACCCCAAGGTGACCAGTCCGCCAACCGTGCCGATCAGGATGGGCGAAGCGTTAGGCGATACCCGAGTTCGTATTGGGCGTTCCTGCGCTGATTTCCTGGTGAAAAAATAGAGGCCCGCAACATAATCGAACCTGGCGCCCTTAAGCGATGCGTAGTTCTTGGTGATGATGCGCGTCGAGAGTGGCGAGGTTGTTGTCGTAGCACGCGAGGCGTGCGTCGACTTCCCGATTGCTGTTCTGCCGTACGTCGCGATAGGCGGTCAGAGGGGATCTTGCGCCGCCCGTCGTCGATAGGGCCTGACCGCCAAAACTGTGGGCCGGCTGTAGTTTGCGCGCCCATGCCGGTTGCACGGTTTCAGGGGCCCGGGGCCCGCCCACGCCGTCAACTGATCACGCACAAACCGTTTTCCCGCCGCGGGGTTTGCCCCGCCGCCGAATGACCGGATCGTCCACGCCGGGGTCACCCCGGGGGTCCTGATAATCTGCGATGGCATAGACCGACAGGCGGTCCGTCACGTTCCACAGCAGCTTGGGGTTTAGGTTGTAGCCGCTGATCTTCGATCGAGCCGGGCCGCGAACCGCGCGGCGTGTCTGGATCCCCGGCGCGCAAACGCAGCCCGCGCTCACCTACGGGCAGATTGACGATGGCATGGGCCTGAAGGGTCGCGCGGCCCTTTTGCGACCTTCGGTGCTGTACTCCCCCGTATGGGACGGCGCGTGGTGACCGAATCAGGCCTGCGGGGGTTTTTTTGCCGAAGAAGCCCCTGCGGACCGCGACCCACCCGTTCGACGTCCGCCAGACTTTTCAACGGGGGCGCGGCGGGCAGGTTACGTCATCGACCGCCACCGACCCAGACCCACGGAATAATCAAGCTGTTGGGCCACCCCCAACCAAAAAAGACGGGTCTGGGAAGGGGGAACGCACGCTGGGCGCGCGTTAGTGAGTCAGACAGGCTGACGCGCCGGTTCACGCGGGGATTGGCCGCTGACGACTGTAATGGCGATGGGCCAATCCCAGGTTTTCGCTGGACGCTGGGCGGGCACAACCATTGCGACCGTTTACACCTGTGTTGCGCTGTCGGGACACGGCCTGGGGAGCCGCACGGCGATGATGAGCGCATAGCTCGGGTTGTGGCGTCCAATGAATTTTTGGTTTCCCCCCCATGGCGGGGGTTGTTCGCCCGTCGCTCTTGCCAGGCACCCTTTCCCTCAAACTAAATTGTCAAGAAGAAAGTTTTTCTTTGGGGAGGGGGGGTGGTTTAAAGTCGACTTCCCCGGGCGACGATCGCCATTGACGGGGCGGAACGCCCGATGCGGCGACTTTCAAACCAGAAAAAGGCATCCCTTGACTGCAGCCACCCCACCGAAAAATCGCCGCAGGCAGGTCGACCGTACAGGGAGACACGCAGCGCGCACGAGGCGGCTATCCGCGTATCATCGCGAGGCTATGGGGGGCGAGACGGCGGTGATCGCAGAAGAGGCGGCGTCAGCCGCGGCGCCATCCTGCATCACTTCGGCACGCGCGCGCGCTGATGGGACGGATAAACCCCGGGCGGGAGCATCGGGACTATCAGTTGCTGGACCCAAGGCTACGATGGAATGCGGGGGGGACTGGCCGGAAATGCTGTGGCAGGTCTTGGAAACCTTCGGGCGTAGCGGTTCAAATCCTGCAGGCGGCCCGCGGCGTCAGGAACTGGCCCTCTGGTCCCCCCGGCGCGGCCGTACGAGGAAATCGCAAGCTGGAATGCTGGAACGGTTTCCAAATGGACAGGGGGCCTGTCCGGCAATGCGTCTTTCGTTTGGGCGTACGTGGCCTGTCCATCGCGCAGGTTCTGGCGCCGAGCCGCGTTCGATCAATTCGGTTCTTCTTCCCCCGATGTGAAGCCCCCCTCGTCCGGTGGTGTGAGGGCAAAACGTCTTCGACCCTGCGCCGAAAGCCTGATTGACGGCGCTTTCAGCAGCGGCCGCGTTTTCCACAACACGACAGCGCTCCGCCCCTGTGCAGCGAAGGTCGGCCCCCTGACCGGCGCTGCGGACGCATGTCTGCGCGCCAACCCTTTCATTCCATTCAGCATTTTGGGTCAAGCCGTTTGGGGGGAAAAATCGATATCAAAGGCACGACCTTACAGACGTGCATGGACGGATTTATCCTCAGGGGGGAATTGGCGGGGACCCAAGGTGCCGACCAGTCCGACGGCCATACCTATCGACCCCGCATTTTCACCATCGCACGGTGAGCTTCGTCCCCGCCTGCAGACTTGGCGCAACTGGAGAGCATCGCGCGGTTTCGGCACTGGGGGTTTTAACCCTACGCCTGTTCTGACATGGGAAGTGTCGCATGCCGGTCCCGGCCGGTATGATGAGGCCCTTTCCCCGACTATTACGCCGAAGTCTGGCCGGGCTGGGGTGCACGGCCTGCACGTCTTTGTGGTTTCCCCCCAGGATGCCTGAGCCGCATGTCAGGCGGCGACGGCGCGCCCGGGTGACCTGGGGAAACCATCGGGATGGTTTAAATTCCCTTTTTTCCGGCCCCCCCATCTGATGCACACCAATATGACGCAGCGGGTGGGCCAGGGCCCTATCCGGTGATGGCTGGGCGGGAAAATACGCCCCGCCAATGGCGGAGTGACCTCTTCTTCGCGGGCGGGACTTTGCCCGCATGATCGTGGATGGCCGCAAATTCAGACCTATTCAGGATCCCATTTCGGCGCTGTAAAGCTGTCGCCGAACGGGTCGCCACCTCGACAATGTCATCGGGTTGAACCCCCTGAATGAGCCGGGAAGGGGTTAAATCGGAAAGGCCCCTGACCGCCGATCATTCGACAAGGCCGATCGGGACGGGCTGATGGTCGGGTTTTCCGGCGCCCCCTTGAACGCCGCCCGGTTTTTCTCCCGGTCAGGTGTTGTCGGCAACCGCCCCTGCACCGAAGGCGACCCATTGGCGGGGGGGCATGAAGATCCTTTTAGGGGCCCCAGGCGGGGACATTCAGGGCGGCGTCCCCGTGGTGCTGGAGGACTATTTCCAATCGGTCGGCGGGGAACGGTCGAGTTGGGGCGACTAAGGCCCCCTTCTTAGGGGCATGGCCGCGACTGTGCGCGAGATGCGCCCGGATTGGGTCATCTTCGGCGAAGTCGATCCGTTGAGGCCCTAATGGGGCCGGCCCCAAAGGCGCGCCCGAGCGGATGGTCAAGCCCGTCACTGGTGACCTGACCGCCCCGGTGACCAAACGCTTCACACCTGACCAGATGACCCACGTCCGACCGGCCGATCCCGCGGCGGCAAAGGACGAAGCGGCTATGTCGAGGGAAAAGTCGTTTATCGCCGCCGGGAACACCCCGACGGCGGCGCGCCGACCCTGCTCGGGAAAGCGGCGTCCCGTTCGACAGAATGACGCCAAACCTATCGACGCCACAGGGGGCGCGGAAAAGAATCTGGGGCCGCACAGGCCAAACGCGGCCGGTGTACCGCCATAGACCGCCTGCTGCTGTCATCGCCCCCGTGGAACTACACGGTCAGCAATCGCAAGACCCAATGGTCGGGATGGCTGGAACCAGGGAAAACCTGTCGATCTGGGCCTGGATCAGGGATGGCGGGGCGTTCTGGAGCAGGCGGTCGCGCCATCGACGGGTTTTTGGGCCCCTTTTCGCGCGGCGCAAGGAGGGTTTTTGCGGCAATCTTCTGTCGCGAAACCGGCGTGTTTGAACCGGGTCGACATGGATCCCGCACCCGCGCCCCGAAAATCTTCTTCCCCAGCGGCGCTTCCGGATGCGCCGCGTGTCGAGGGCGACGCAGGAACTGGCGTTTGAGGCGCAGATCCTGGCAAAAAGCAAAAAAGCCGGTCGTCGATACCGCGTGATTGCACAGTGAGCCGACCAGCCCCGGACCAGAAGTAGTCCGCATCAACCACCGGCTGGGTTTTTGGGGAAAGGGGATACGGCGTCGGTGATTTCGGCCTGAACTCTTTTTTACGACAGCCGGGCTTTTCCGCTGTTTTCTATACGGATGTTGGGCCTGCCGTCGACGGCGGGCTGGGCTTTGCCGGCGCCCCCATTTGGGATGCGGTGTTTGATCCCCTTGGGTACCTCGCCAACCGCACCGGGCACGGTGGGGGGATATCGCCCCCATTTTGTTCGGGGCCAACCCCCGGGGGCGGGCCCGGGGTTTATGTTCCCGCCGACAGGGCGAACCCCCCTCATCCCTTTTGCCGCAGGAACGCAATTTGTTCCCAACTTTTTCGCCATTGTTTGGAGCCCCCCTCTGGCCCCGTCCGATCCCCCCGGGGGACAGCAAGGGGCGGGGGGATCGCGGGTGTGCGCATGATTGCGGGGGCCAGGGGGCCCCCTTTTCCGCCCGCTGACCCGACGCTGGCAAAGGGTTCGGCGGTGGTCATCGGCTTTTTCGGCATGGCGCTGGTTTATGGAGCCTTGGCCTAGCCGGGTTATGCTGGTCTTGCTTCCACGCGGGGCAGATTTCAGAAACGCGGCGAAACCCCCCAGGAACATTGGGATGCTGGCGGGAAAACGCCCTTTTGGGTGGTCACCGCCATGCTGCCAGCGCGGTTGGAAGCACTTTTTCCAGAAGACGGTGCCGTACTTCTTCAAATACCAACTTCACCGTGAAGACTTGAGGGGGCCAGCGCTCGGCCGCTTGCAGGATGCGTGATGTTGTCCATTCCCGTGGACCTGGCTGATGAAACGCACGTCCAAGCGCATCTGATCACCGGGCGGGGATCACCCGCTGGGCTTGGGCTGTCGGTTTGCTCCAGCCGAGCGCTGGCGGTGCTGTCGGTTCTGCCTCTGCTCGGCGTTGGGCGGGTGCGGTTATCCCTTCTGGTCCATGATGCCGGACACGGTCGATATGGCGAGTGGCGCCTGGCGTAGGGCGGGGGCGCAATCTTCGGCCCGGTTCACCCGCAGAAGGGCGGTTGGGGGGTGGCCGCCGCTGGTCTTGGGGAGCTTTGACCGTGATCGGGTATCGCCCCAAACTCGCCCAGACGCCCAAGTTTCAGCAATGCGTGTTGCGATCGCGAGCCCGGGGGTTCTCAGCCTCGGCCGCCGCCCCATTGCTTTTACGGGTTGACCACGCCAGCATGGCCGCATGGTTCGCGACTGGATCGTGGGGGTCCAAGCGAATGGTCATGACCGGTGAGGACGAACTGGATTGCTCGAAATCTCGCCCGTAGCTCATCTCGGATCGCCATTAAAATCGGGGGGTGGATACTACCAAAGATGATCTGGGCTCGGTCCTTTGCCGGTCCGCGACTGGCTGGGCGCAGTTGCCGGGACTGGGCGGTGCCGGGGCTTCGACGATGGCGAGGCCCAGGCCGGAGCCGGTGGAGCGGTTGGGATTGCTGCGGAAAAAGCGCTCGGTCAGGCTGGGCAGCACCGCGTCGTCGACGCCTTCGCCGTGGTCCCAGACCGTGACGGCGGGCGCCTCGGGGCTGTTCGAGACATGGACGATGACCGGCGCGGCGCCGTGGCAAAGCCGTTGTCGATCAGGTTCAGCAACTGCTCGACGATCAGGTCTTCCGAGCCCCGAACCTCGACGGTTTCGAGCGGCGTCTGAGCCGCAGCGCGCCGGCGTCAGCGGGTGTCTGTCGGCAAGACCTGATAGGCCTTTCTGACGGCGCGGCCCAGGTCGGCGGTCGCGTCCGAATGGGCGGTGTCCGCGCGGGCGGTGGACAGCAGTTGGTTGATCAGATGGGTCATGCTGGGGGCCCGGTGCGAGTCCGTCAGCAGCCTCTGCCCGTGCGGGTCCAGGGGCGTTTGGACCCCCCAAGCAGATCGTTTGGCCGCCATCACCGCCAGCGGCGTCCGCAGTTTGTGCGAGGCGTGGGCGGCGAACCGCTGCATCCCCGACGTCGACCGCTCCAGCCCCGCCAGCAGGGCGTTGAACGCGGTCAGAACCGGCGTCAGCTCGCGCGGGGCCAGGGTCACGGCGGCGGCGCGAAATCCGTAGTGCTGGACGACGACCGCGCCGCCAGTTCATCGACCAGCCGCCTGAGCGAGTTCAGGCCCCATTGCAGGGCGCCAGATCAGCAAGGCCGCCAGCCCACCAGCAGGCCGGGCAGAAGAAGCAGGCTGCCGTACGGGTTTTGGGAGGCTGGCCCGGCGGGGAAACCCGGCTTTGCGCCCGAGACGACCACCGGGGCGGTGCGGCCCGGGATCATGACGGTTTGTGGCCATGCGGACCGGCACGCCCGCACCGTCAGGGTTTGGGGAAACCGGCCGTTCGGTGTTGGCGGTCTTCAGCGTCGGCAGTTCGTGATAGCCGGTGACCAACCCCCTCACCCTCGCGGATGCCGTAGAAGACGGCGTCGCCCTTCCGGCGTGTCCAGCAGGGCAAGGGACCAGGGCCACGTCCACGGTCACGCCCTGATCGTCCCGAGAGACGCTTTGCAGAATGGTCTGCATGGGCGCCGGCCAGCAGGCGGTCGGACGTACGCTCCACCACCCGGTGCGCGGTCCAGGCGCCCACGCCCAGCAGCACGATGGCGAACACCGTCAGGGGCACGACCTGGGCGATCAGCAGGCGGGTTGACCAGGCTGTGAGGGTTTTTCTCGGCGCCCGCGTCATGGGTCGAGGCGATAGCCGTCCGCGGATGTTGGTGATGGCGGGGGGCCCTGGGCTGCAGCTTGCGGCGCAGGCGGCCGACGTGGATCTCCAGCGCATTCAGCGAAGGGGCCTCGTCCTGGGTGAAGACCTCTGCGGCCAGCATGTCGCGATCCACCACCTGTCCGACGCGTGACGCCAGCACCTTGAGCGCCGCCCATTCGCGCGGACGCAACGCCAGTTCGCGGGCGCCGACCTGCGCGCCCGCCTGCCAGTCGCAGACCAGCGAGCCGATGACGACGGAGCCCGCCGCCTGTCCCTGGCGGCGGCGACGATGGCGCGCAGGCGCGCATCAGTTCGACGGGGGGGAGGGCGACCCGATAGTCGTCGGCCCCGAGGTCAAACCCCCGCCACCCGGTCGCCCAGGGCGTCGCGGGCCGTCCACATCGGATCGGCGTGGTCGAGCCGCGACGGCGGGGCGGCAGGAAACTCGAAACCGTCGATGTCGGGCAGGCCGATGTCGAGGATGGCGGCGTCGAAATCCTCGGTCTGCCGCCTCAGGGCTTCGGCGCCCCGGTCGGTGCAGCGTGGCTCAAACCCCGCACTCGCAGGCTGGCGTCCAGAGAATGTTGAAGCGCCTTGTCATCCTCGACGACGAGTATTCTCATGGGGTCACAGATGCGGGAGCGGGGACATGGGCGCCACAATGCGAGAAAACCGAAGTGGTGAAGGCGTGGCGTCTGTTTGCCTGATCTTGCCGCCGCCTTCGCCTGACCGCCTGCGGGCGAGCCTGAGGGCGGGGACTGCCCGCACATCCGCTGGCGGGGCCCAGCAGGGAAAGGGGCCTGTTGATCCGCACCAACACCAGCATGCTGGGGCCGGTGATCGACGCCCTTTTAGGCGCGGGATCCCAAGGTGGAGATCCGCCTGGAGGACATGAACTCCACCATGCTGGCCAGCAATGTGGGGTCGGATGTCTGGCCGGACGGCCGGCGCGGACCTGGTCTGGGGCTCGGCGATGGACGTGCAGATCGCTGATCAACGACGGCTACGCCCAGACCTACAGGTCGCCCCACCGGCGCGCCATGCCCGACGGCATGGTTCTGGCGCGATCGGGGTTCGGCACCCGTCCGAGCCGGTGGTCTTCGCCTACAACCGTCGCCTGCTGCCGCCTGCGCTGACGCCGAACAGTCATCGGATCTGATCCGGCTGCTGGAGGCCCGACCTGAAATCTTCGACGGTCGCCTGGCGGTCTATGATGCCGAGCAGGCGGCGTGGCCCCGATGCAGTTGTCGTCGGACACCCAGATCTATCCCGACGCCTGGCGGATGATGGAGGCCCTGGGGCCCCCGCAAGCCCCGTCTCGACACCTCGGGGCAGCGGATGATGTGGCGGCTGGCGACGGGCGACCCTGTTCGTATTCAACATGAACCAGTCCCGGGCGGATCTGGGTCAGACCACCCCGACATCGCCCTGGTCACGCCCACGGACTACCACCTGCTGATTTCGCGGGTCGCCTTCATTCCACGCAATGCGGCCCATCCCAACGCGGCGCGGCTTTTCCCGGATTTCCTGCTGTCGCGCGAAGGTCAGGGGGGGTCGCCAAGGCGGGCATGAGACCGGCGCGGATGACGTCGATCCGGCGCTGCGTCCATCGCCGCCTGGCGCGCGTCCCATTCGGTGGGCCGGGCCTTTGGCAATCTGGACCATGAGCGGCGCGAGAAGCTGCTGGGCCGTTGGCGTGCGGCCATGGAGGGCGCCGCGCGCGCCGCTGGGTCCCCACGCGCCCTGAGGGTTTCGTGGATAACTTCTGATCATGCAAAGGCCGCATTTCTGTCACGACGCCGTCCCTCCGGGCGCTGGACGGTTTTGGTTATGCTGAAGCCTCGCGCGACCGAAAGTGGAATAATATTCTATATATCGGTGTTTTGTGGCTTTAAAACGCAAAAACGCGACGTTTGACAACAGGTCTCTGCGATATCTTACTGGCGATCGCAGCTCGGGAGAGTTCGGACACTTCCCGAGCCCAAGAAACCC
>JADZMA010002494.1:0-11879 GCA_020796225.1 Arion vulgaris
CCGATCACTGTTACCCTACGCCAGCGGCAAGAAAGCAGAGGACAAAAGAAGAAGAAAGAGAAGAGTGAGAACGAGACAACTTGTTTATGACTGGATGTTATGTTATGAAGATTCCAAATAACAAATAAATCTTCTAACTATGCTATTCAAATTGTCAAAAAATATGTTATTAATCACATACCAAAAAATTTTAGTTTTCTACCTCAGTATTTGCCTAAATAAAAACAGTAGTTCTCTCATGCTCCACACCGAGAAAACAGAGAACTCAGAAGGAAGAAGGCACATATAATGCCGATGAATTTAACATGTAACCATACGGTATGAATGTTCTGGCAATCATACAATGTGGAAATTGTATGTGGAAAGTTTTTGGTAAGGTAAAGATTTTTTTCATATTTCACCAACAATTTATTTAATTTGCAGTTTTCTCATAATTGTGATTTTCATTCGTAAAGGAAGTGTTTAGCAAGTTAGTCTCAGTAACCATTCAATATATAAATATGAAAATTGGCACACATTTAGGTCTTTAAATAATGTAGGTATGGAAATAAATGTTTGGACAAAAATATATTTTTAAATACTATATTTTTAGTAACCAGAAGTACCTATATTTGGGTAAATATTATGTATGTCTTATTCGTTGCACTTCTATCGGTTTGTTATGTCCGAGAACAATTTTTATTTGTGAGCTATCTAGAACTTTGCTAACTTATAGCTCAATTTAAAAATTAATAATATTATCTAGTTTCGAATTTTAAAACAGTGTTTATAATCCAACATGGCCGCCATTTCCATGGCAACACGACAAGTAAAAGTTATATAATAGTTTACCTCAGATCACCCTTGTACTACCTGTTAAATAGTATCTCATTTGACAGAGAAATGAGGAGTTGCAACGTTTGTCATGTCTCCCATTAGCTCTTCATGGAGTGGATGTTCCTTGTTTGCGTTGATTTTCCATATGATTTAACCTTTCATGTTTCAACAATCTGTGAGCAATAGTGGGGAGATCAAGAAAGAATCTCATTGCTACTCCTGGTGCATCTTAGGTCCATCCCAGAATGATGCTGATAGCCTAATTATGAATTCTTTCCTGTCTCATTATTTGCGTAGTACTAATCGTCAAGATAGCGCACGCATATTCTATACATGATAAACAAAACATTGGTACAGCAGCGCAAGAAGGCGTTGCTCAATGTTAGCAGCCGATTGGTTCTCATTGAGGGTAGTGCACCGTGAGCGTAGGCAATAACTTGGTCGATATGGTCCCTGAAGCAGAGACAGCGATCATACTTTGAACCCAAATAGCTCGTATATATATTAGTAGTGAATGTATGCCCATCTATTTTATCTTTGGCGTTTCGTTATTTATAATTTATTTATTTATGAACAACCTCGATAGCATAGTTTTGGTGTTGTTTTTGTTGCACCAGTGATATTGTATCAGGCCATGACGTGGACCAGTTCATTCTGTAGCTAATTAGCAATTTATGAAGACACCTTTTAATCCTCAGCTTTCACTTGCAGATCCTTCCATGTTTCCGAAAATCGCGAATCTCTATTATAACTCTTCTAAATGTGTTGTTTTCCTTTCTTAGTTTGCATTGGGATAAAGAAGGGGATTATTGGTGATAATTTCCCCAAAATAGGGGGTAATATTGTTATATTTCAGTCTTTTTTCCCAAGATTTGCCCTATCCTGCGTCAGGTTTTTCACCTCGATACACTGGACTGTCTCGCCGCAATTTAGCTTCTTATCTGCTCCCCCGGATCCCATAATTTCCTCTACATTACCTATACCCAGTGGGAATGTTTAAATTTTACGTTATCGTTTTAGGTTCTAATAATGTTGCCCTAAACATGCTTCAACAATGGAGTTAAAAAAACAGTTTGTTTCACGATTTCATTAATTTTTGAGCGTGAACTCTCCTCTTGTTTTGTATGTTTATTCTGTCAACGCTATTGGTAACTGCTATTAATCTATAAACATCGTCATATGAAAAAAAGTTCAAAAATACATTCCGAGCTAGTTTTATCACTACGTTTCTAAAAGTGGAATAAAGTTTTTTAAAGGGATTATATCAGCAAATCTCCCATTTTGAAAATCTTGGTTTATTACAAAAAGAAACCGGACGACTCTTTGATTTTAAAGTCGCCCGGGGACAAAAGGGGAGTTTTTTTTCGATTTACAAAAATCTATTACAGTTTTACCCTTCTAAATTTTATTTTAGAAAATTTTATTTTTTTGGATGTGTAGTTTGGAGAGGCAGACAATGTAGATTAAATAGAAATTAATGACAGATTTCTAAGTTTTGTTTGGTTATTAATTTTTTTTAATTTATGTTTTATTAATTTTAATTTGGAAAACTTCTTTCTCCACTGGGTAAGAGACAGAGAGTGTTAAAAAAATTCTACAGCTACAAAGTATTTGGATACAAAAAACGGTTATTTTGGCACAAAAATTTAAAACACCCAAAGGTTTAAGAATATTGTGTATTCAATACATCAGGTACCCTTTTTAAAGATCATTTCTTTTATATCGATTCATTTTCGACCGAAAATATTGACGGGAGACTGGCAAAAGTAAAACGGGAGTTTGGGGCAAAAATTTTTCGTTCTGTCATCTATATCCGAGTTTTAAAATGTCATATAAAAACTGAAAATTATTGTTGGGGTTTCAAAGTGTCAGCCATTCAGAGAATTAATAATGCCCAAAAATATAATTGAAAAAGTTTTTTGAAATTTATTCCCTTGTTATCTATGACAGCTTCTTCATATGACGCTTTTTCTTTCTGGCTCTAACTTCTTTTTCGGCAGGAAATTTTATTATTCAAGATTATCTGCCCTTACAACAATTTTATCATCATATTTGTTTAACTTATTGTTTTTCGATAACCCCCTTAAAATCGCAAATTTATAGTTACATATTACCCCAACGGTTTAATTCAAATAAAATTTTAAAAAAATTACACCCCAAAAAAAGTAAATTTTTTTAAAAATTTTTACGCCCCTCCTGTTTAACTTTAGTTTCTGCATCTCTGTTGACGTCTTCTTGTAACAGAAATTAGTTCCTGAGGGAAAAGGGGGGTGGAGACCCAAAATTTTAGTTTATGGTAATTTCCCCATTGTTGTTTTGTTGACCCTTGGTTTCGGTGCCACGAACACCGTGAATCGGGGAAATCGGGCTTTTTCGCCTGCCCACGGAATTGAACCCAAAGAGGGCTAGTACCCACAGTCCAACGGCTACGAACACGCTGGGCACGCGGCATTGTGACGACAGTTCATGAAGTTCATCGTTGTCACGGAGGTTACCTGAGTTGGAAAATGGGGTTTTTTGGTTTTTTTGGGGTGGATAGTAAATTAATGGTCTGGGACGGTACGACGATGAGTGCTGTTGAGTTTGTGAGAGAGGGCGGGGCCCGGACAGGACGGTCAGAAAAAAAGGAAAAAGGGCCCATAAGGGACGTGATGGTTTTGTTGGGAATGGATTTTTTTAATTTTGGGCAACTGGTGATGTTATAAATTTGCAAGACGGGAAATGGGGGGGAGTACGTCTTATGGTAAGGTGGTTTTCAATTAGTCGATTGTGAATTATAAATTTGGGACTGAAATGTCGTTGTGAGTCACTGTTTTATGGTAGACAGCGGGGTTTTTCATATTAGTCGACTGTGATTATAATTTGCAAGACGGGAAATTTCGGGGAGTCACGTCTTATGGTAGACAGCGGGGTTTTTCACTATTATCGTGTGAGATTAAAATTTCTGCAAGACTGGAAATGTTGAGTCACTTTTTTTTGGTACAGGGGTTTTTTTAAATTATCGATAGATTAAAATTTCAAGACAAAATGTCGTTGTAGGCGTTTTTTGGAGGTAGCAGACCCTATATTCTAGTGATTCTGTAAAATCATTGAATACTAACAAGCAACCTTTGAAACAAGGCTGAATGAAAGCCTCCTATTTTGGGAAAAAAGGATACGCCCCGGGATATTAATTTAAGGTAATCTTATTAGCTGCTTAATTTGTTAATGTTCAATAAGTTCATTTATGTGGAAACTAAATTTTTTTAAAAGTATATTTTATATTATGTTTATGAATAATGATTATGGGAAATTTCAATATACAATTGATTGTTTTATAATTGTTTTTGAATCGTGACGTTGGTGTTATTTCTTTGTGTTGTTGGTTTTTAGAGTTTTAGGGATTCATGGGGGCCCATTATGTGTGTTCGTTTGTTGGTTCATGTTCATTGATTCATCGCTATTCCGAAAATTATTTTAGTTTTCCTCATACGAACTCTACCGCCCGTTCAAATACGTTCATTTCTAGATTATTAATTTTCAATGAGCAGCATAATGGCTCAAATTTATCATGTTTTTTCGAAGGTTTTCCCAAACTAAAAATCTACAGGAGATTTTTTTAATACTTTTGTATTGTATAATGTAGATCTGGCCCGTGCAAGACTATTTGGGGGAAAGACTGCAGTTAATTTTTTAGATGTATGTCGATGGCATCTCTCAACTCTCCAAGAATATACAAATATAATATATAAAATTTCATCTCGACCATATACATGGGGCCTACAAGAAGTTTTTAACCTCTATCCCGGACAACTCGCTCAATCTCATCTATAGAACCGAGACCGATATGTTTTGCCTGTCTCAGCAAATTCTTTTCAGATTCTCCTTAGGTTACCCTTTTCTTTTTTAAACCTTTTGCATCCTTTCAATGCCTGTTTTGATTTTCCCTGATCATTTTTTTTTAAGGGGGTCCAAAATCTATTTTCTTCTTGTAACGGTTTTACTTTTGACCGTTTTTCATTTCGCCCCTTCTGAATTGTTCCAGTATGATCATTTTTTTTTGCAAATTATTTTAAAATACATTAAATTTGTTTTTATTTTTTAAAATTTGTCCCTTTTTTTGGTGATTCGTAACTATACGTTCTTTTTCTGACATTACTTAGCTACTGCGTTGTGATGTCTGACTTCGAGACAAAAAAGATAAGATAGCTGACTTCCCGTTCAAAATATAACTGTAGAAGACGGGAGTCTCGTTAAAAAACAGACATCCCCCAATTAAAGCAATACCATGAACAGAGAAAGGGCCCCAAGATATCAAGATCTGCCAACATTGCATTTTTTGTTTATCTACAACCTGGGGTGAAGCAAAAAGGGTTTGACCCCTTTCCCCCAAAATCTAAAAAAGTTTGTTACCTGTTTTGTCGAAGATCTAAGGGTTTTATAGAACAAATAATTTAAATTAAGATGAAAAAAAAACCAAATTTACTATTATGATTCCTCGGGTTATTTTTGGGAACGGTCACTGTAATTTTTGAATTTTCCCAAGGTAAAAAAAAAGTCCCTGAGAGATACCTCAGAATATGTCAATTGGGGATCATCGAAGTGCACCATTTTAATGTAGTAACCCGGGTGATAATTATTTTGATTTAGAAATTGAATATTTGTACTTTCGGTGTTTGATGCTCGAAAATTTTGATGAAGGTTACCGAGAAGAAATTTGTTGCTGTCACATGTAAACGTTAAGATGGAAAGGGATCGATAAACGAAAATGATAGAAAATATGAGAAACTGTGAGTTGATGATATAGTGAATGCACATAATATAAGAAAATAATAACGTTTATAAGATACCTTAATCAAATAGTACCGCCAATATTTTCACAAAGATCAGTTTTTACGCATTCAATATTTTATCGCTAATGGAATCTATTATTGATTCTAGACGTACGTTTAAGTGTTGCCATTAAAGATATGCAGAGATATTACCTTCTTACATTTAACATGCTTTTCATTTTCCATTACTATATTTAAAGACGTCGAAAATTACGGGTTACAACACAACATTCTAATAACGAATAAAATTTTTGGGAAATAAATTACATATTTACATTCTATTCACTTTTACTGAAAATATGTTCTCTGTACATTTAATAACCAAGACGCTATATTTTGTAAAGAAAAAATGTTATTAAAAAAAAAGTTCAAACTTTAATAATTCCATTAGCTGTTGAGAACTTATGTCGAGAACAATATCAAGAACGCAGTACGAATAAAAGAAATATATTGTACACATAATTCCCCCTTACAAGGGCCCGCGCAAAACCAGTTTCGAAAAACGGAATATTCAATGCTTTTTTATTTTCAATATCAATAAATTTAAATCTTGAACATTCCAATTATAATGTAAAAATGAATATAAAAATAATATTTAAGTATATGGGGACTTTCAAGATTAATGAAATTTTTTTTCCCACTTTTAAAGTTAATAAAACAATAATTGTGTAATTTATATTGTTTGAATGTTGAAGATATTGGGGGGGAATGGGGCACTATGGACATGTCTGAATTCAATGAAGATATTTCAAACTGAAACGGTTACATTCGTTTTCAAACAGTTTAAAATAGTCAACAAAAGTAGAAATAATTTTAAATAGTTTGTTTTTTCTTTGAGTATATATTTCAGTACATGATTTTACTAACAAATATATCAGTCTAAGATTGCATAATAGAAATAGCTTTAATATATTGGGATATGTGAACATTATTTTCAACATAAGAAAGCATTAACATACAATATGACATTAATTATCATGGATAACCAACAAAAGGCTCCCTTTTAATGTTGAAAAAGGGGTAGATGCCCCAGTGATGAGGGAAAAAAAGGAAATTTCGAATTGGCGCCCATGTAATTATTTGTATTAGTTGGTATTTTTGGTGATCAAACATCATCAACATCATCATCTTCTACAAACAAGGATTTTCTAATACAAACATCGATTTTTTGGGACTTGATTTGATTTGGGCCTGTTTCCTTAGAATGGGCATCTATTTGTATAAACCCTTGATGCCAGTTTGACATTTCCGGGGTGTCACTTGAAGTTATGTATCTGTCTGCGGCCGGGACATGGATGTTTTGTCGAAAAAAAGTTATATCAAGTTTAATTACAGCAAAAAGGGTTTTTCTCTTCGCGTTAGATTAAAATCAAACAAATAGTCACAGAAAAAGAATATAATCTAATCTGATGATCTAATAATCAATATAATATTTGATTCCAAGTATCCCATCATACCTTGCTGAGATTTGTAAAAGAAAAAAAAACTCTTTTGATAATTCCGACAGCAAAAGGGGAGAGAAGGTTTATGTTTCTGATGCGCAATTTGTATTATTTTTTTGGGCATTTTTTCATCTGCTCTTGTTTTCAAATTAAAAAAAACTGAATGGCAAAAAGAGGTAACGCTGACAGTAAAAAAAGCGAATATCTATTTTAAAAAGAACGAAAGACAGTGAAGATGGATTTTGATTGTTTCCCTTTTATCATTTGCTATACCCGGGCCGGTTTATTCCAGGTAACTTTTGCTGGGGGCAGAGTTCAATATTGGGGCAGTTTCAACATTTGTGAAGTGTTTGGTCAATTGGATTTTTTTTCCCAGTCCCCCAAATTCTTTAAAATATTTTCCTTACTAAAAGATGAGTTCAAATAATCAGAGTTCAATGATTTTTTTGACAAACTTTTTAAAAGACAACGAAGGTCATCTGGAAAATGAAGAAACAGCTTGTCCTTATTTATCATAATATTGTTGTTGCTATGTTTGTCCGAAAGGTATGGAGTTAAGCCAAATGTTGCATGAAATGTCTGTACGAATGTATACGGTAGCAAGAGCTAATTTTATCTAAGGGGACTCAGATATATGTATTGCGTCAAAAAAAATTGAAGGTGATGGAACAATGTTCCAGTCCAGTTTTTTACATATTAATAAAGGGTTTTATGCTATCAGCTGAAGGTTTTAAGAAGGTTTTTTTGTAGAACAAAGTGGTTTAAAAAGGGTTTTTTAAAGTAACCCTCTTTGGGGATTTAATTAAGTGTTTATAGAGGCGATGTCTAAAAATACTGTTTGTTTGGTACTTATGATGGGAAATTTTTAACCTAAAAAAATATCGAATTATATATCGTTGTAAAGTAAATGGAAATATTTTGAGGGCTCATCCCAAAGCTTTGGGAAAATGAATAATAAAATATTTTTTTTAAATATAGAAAAAGAAAAATTTTTTATGACTGGAGAGTTAAAGATTCCTAAAAGTCAAATAAATCTTCTAATATGCTATTCAAATTGTCAAAAATATGTTATCAATCAATACCAAAAAAATTTTAGTTTTCTTCCCCCAGTATTGTAATAAAAAAAGGCAGTTCTCTCATGCTCCCACGAAAACGAGAGAACTGGGAAAGGGAAAAAGGAAAAATAATGTCGATGGATTTTAAATATAACCAACTAGATTGTTCAAATCATATAATTTAAATTTTTTGGGAAAGTTTTTGAAAGTAAATATTGTTTCATATTACATCAAAATAATTTAAATTTTATTTTTTTATAATTGTGATTTTATTCAAAAAGTGTTTAGACCCAGTTCAGTAACCATTCAATAAAAAAAAGAAATTTGGGAAAAATAGATCTTTCCAAAATGGAGTTATGGAAATAAAAGTTTTTAAAAATAATTCTAAACTCTATATTTTTTGTGAAATATTTTTTAACAAAGATTATTTGGGGGAAAAATTTGTATATCTTACTGTTTCACTTCTATTTTTTTTTTTTCCGTCTCTTTTGTTGCATTTTTCAGTTTTTTATGTCGTCTCTTATTTGTTGCACTTTATGGTTTGTTATGTCCGTCTCTTTTTTTTGCACTTATCAGTTTGTTATGTTGTTCTTAATCCCCTTGCACTTCTATCGGTTTTTATGTTTGTGTCTTAACGTTTCACTTCATCGGGTGTTATGTCCGTGTCTCATTTTTTTCTCTCTTGCGTTTCCCCGGCCCCGCCTGAGGACCAACTTCTATATGAATTTTACTGTTGTTTTTTGGGGCCCCCCTTTCCTCCGTACAGCTCGAAGCTCTGTGTGTTGTGGCAGTACCTTTTGATACCTCAAAAGGAAGCTTGCAAGACGTGTTCGCCGTCATGTCGCCATATTGATGGGGACATAAAAGAATTTTAAATTTATGGAACATTTTGGGTCGGGCTTGTTGGGCCGGTGGAGGGAAAAAAGGCAACTTGTTCCCGGGAGAGACCAAGTATCCGTCACTGTCTGTGTACTGGGGGGGTCTTTTTTCCCATTTGCTTCGATAGTGCGAACGATGGTTGTTTTGACTTCTTAAAGATCTGAGATCAGTCTGGGTAGTCGCCCGCCCTCTTGGGTAGCTTGTCGGCGCTTCGTTTCCCTAACGTTTCAGGGGACGGATCCACTGGGGGACGTGCGTTTGAGGGAAATCGTTAGTTCAGCGGGGGACGTTTTGAGCTCTTCATCTCAGTTTTGCCGACGCATTTGAGTGGGGATGACCGATAGACATCGGTGAATATCACGACCTTGTTGCGTCTAGTGCCTTTCCAAGATCATTTGGGCCCCCTTTTGATTCCTCTGCCTCAGCTCGGTAGTTATTCAGTATTTGCCAGTTGCAATGCTTTCTGACCGTGTTTCTTTTGAGATTTTAACACTATTCCCCCTCCGCCATCCATTGCGTTATTTGCCGATCCGTCCGTGTGAGTGCGTCCACTCATTTTAGGTACTTGATTTATGTGCTCTTCTCTGCAGTTTTTTTGTCAGGTTTTTTTGATCCCTTTTTTCATTATGCCGGGGTTGATTCCTTTTGTTCTGGATTTTGTTTTCCATGGCGGGGCTTGTCGATTGCCGGGATTGTTTGGCTTTCATTTGACAGGGCTGGATGGTTTGGGGCATGGGATTCTAAGGTTAGATTCGATTTCCACTTTTCCCGGGTTCATACATTCTTCCCATTGGGTGAGATTTAGCGTTTGAGTTTTTCCGGGACTACTACTTTCTTGTCCCCTTGGTCATTGGTTGATGCCTGGATGGCCCATCGCCAGGGGGTGGACTTTAGGCCCATGATAATGCGTAGGCCCGGTTTTGACTGCTGTCATTTTGGGAATTTTTTGTCGATTTCTTTACGCGCCATACCGTATTAGGGGGTTTTGCACTCTACCAGAGTAAAGTGTCTTAAATTTTGGTGTTTGTTCATGGGAACCTGGAGTTTACGCATCATTGTTAACCTTGTCCCGCTTTTGCCGTAGCATTTTTGATCTGGATGAAAGTCAGCTTTTTGTGGTGTGACTCCTAGGTAGTTTGGGGTTTTTTTCTGGGGAAGGGTTTTGCCCCTTGCCTTTAAGCGTTATCTTGTAACCTTTATTCTGGGAGAAACATTTAAAATGGTCTTTTAAGGATTTATTTTATATTCCCCTTTGCTGACCACACTTCAAGGTTATTTAACGTAGTTGCAGTCGATATTCTCCTGTGGGCATTGACCTTCTCTCGCCCATATTCCCAAATCGTCGGCAAATTTGGGAGAGTGAACTGTTTTGGGGGGCATGTTGCAATGTCATTGACGAAGACTAAAAGAGAGTTTGGGGAGAGCACTCCTCCCTGGGGACTTTTGCCCAGTGTGGCCTTCATACTTTTGTACCCTGAACCCGAACTTTGCTGTTCTGTTCTCTAGGATCTATCGAGCCAATTGTACATTCTTCCTTTTCGCCAGGGTAAGGGGTTTTTGCCTTTCCTCCCAGACGGCAAATGCCTTCTCCATATCTACCAGGGCCGCCAGTGTCTGTTTCTTTTTTTGAAACCGTCCTCGATTCCTGGGCAATGTGGGTTTCTTTATCCTCTGTGATATGTATCTCCGAAAAACCGCCTTGTTGTGCCCAAAAAGGCCCTTTTTCTTTCCCAAAGGCCCGGATAAGGTTTGTTCACCATGCCCCATAAGTTTTCCCGTGCAGCTTGGGGGGCTTATTGGTTTTAACTCCTTTGGGGCGAGTTTTTTTTTGCCTGGTTTTGGATGGGGCCAATTGCTTCTTTCCATTCTTGCGGTATAGCCTGTTCTCCACGACATGTTGAGAAGGACGTAGAGCGACCTTGCCTGTTTCCCGTTTTGCATCCTTTTTTGATCCCATCTTTTTCCGGGCGACTTTCTGGGGTTTTAGGTCCCTTTAAAACCTCTTTCCCGCTCGTTACGGGGAATGTGTCCAGGGGACTATTCTTTTCTTGGCCCCCTTGGGGGCCCCCGATTTTCTTGGGGGCATCAACTTTTCTTTGCTATGCTTACCTGCTGACTTCGGGATATTGTTGCATCAGGGTGTTTGCTGTTCCTCCCCAAACCATCTTCTTTCTTTTTTCGAGGGCTATGGTGGTCTGCTGGTGTTTTTTGCTCAGCCTTTTGGGAGCTTCCACAGTTTTGGCCGTCCCTATCGAGGTTCAGGGGTTCGGTTTTTTTGACCAACTCGTGCCCTGTTTGACCTCTCTTTTATTTTTCTGCCGCCTTGTAAACAGTATTTGTTCCCCTGACTGTGACTGCCTGCCTCCCTTTTTTCTTCCGGGCTTTTTCGCTTCTGAACCTCTGCTGTCCAGATGGCTTGTAATCCCTTGTGCGCCTCTGGGGTGGCCTGCCGCCCAATTTCTTCCTTCCTCCAGATTGCCTTTTTTTTTTCATGCATGGATTCGTTCAACATTTGCATGCAGTGCTCCATACTGCCAGGCTCATAGTTCCACCCGGGGAACCACATTTGGGCTCAGGTACAAATTGAGGCAGGGAATTTGACTGGCGGTCCTATCCCAGTTGGTGGGTAACCCACTGCTACTTTGGGGTTTTATGCTTTTCGGCGTCAGGGCCTTTTGGGGCCATTCCTAAAAGGGTGGGTCTTAGGTTGATGAGCAGATTTTTCTCGATCTCCCAGTCTTCCACCCTACTCCCCTACTGTTTGTTTGAGCACCCCCTTTACCGAGGGCTGTTTAAATCGCCGACCACAATAATGAATTTCAGTATTCATTGTTTCGAGGACAGCGGCGTAACTTGACAGTAAAAATTGACAGAAG
>JADZMA010002495.1:0-11877 GCA_020796225.1 Arion vulgaris
TGAGCTATTGAAATTGCAAGCATGCTCTTGTAACGTATAACGATACAAAATGAATATAAAAATTCCTCTCGTACCGCTATACGTTACATAGGGCCTGCAAGCAATTTCTCCATACCTTCTCAATTCCACAATGAACTGACACTGATATGTATTACCTCTCTGAGTCCAGTTCGTTTCATGGTCTCCTTAAGTCGTTCTCTCTTTCTTGAACCCTTTGTATCCCACTCCAATGCCTGCTTTGTCATTTTCCAACTCTCGCTAGCATTCAACTTGCTTTCTATATATTTTGTCATTTTCCAACTCTCGCTAGCATTCAACTTGCTTTCTATATATTTTGTCATTTTCCAACTCTCGCTAGCATACAACTTGATTTCTATATATTTTGTCATTTTCCAACTCTTGCTAGCATTCAACTTGCTTTCTATATCTTTTGTCCTTTTCCAACTCTTGCTGGCATTCAACTTGCTTTCTATATATTTTGTCATTTTCCAACTCTTGCTGGCATATAGATGAATATAATCATCATCATCAAATAGCTTGTCCGGAGCAGAACTTTGCCACCCCAACAGTTCTCCGGAATTGCTCTCTCTCTCTTTCTCTCTCATAGGCCAGATCAGCCATCATCTTCAAACCATCAATTACATCCTGAATCCATCTTCTCCGTGGTCTTCCTTTTATTCTCTTTGCTGGTATGCCTCCTTCCATGATGGTCTTCTCCAGACCTTCATGTCTATTTTATATGTCTAAAATATCTCAATTGTCTCTTTATTTTGGTTGTATTTTATTAGAGATGAATACAATGAACAATAATAACAATAACTTACCAACAACAACAAAGTCATTGTCATCAAGAACGTCCTTGAGATTGTCGTCAAAGTCCAAGATGGCTCCACCTTTTGCCTTTCTTATTTCTGCCACTTTTTCCGCACTTCTTCCCGATGCTCCCTTGGACTTATAGTACCGCCTCATGGTTTCTTCACCAAGCCACGTGACACTATCTGTACCTTTGCATGGTACAGCGAACCAGAATCCGCGGACTTTGACGCTGAGCTTCATGTTGTTGGTTGAATCTGTGGATAATGTTTCATGTAAAACAATCAGAAAACGTGTTTCAAGTTGTGCATGAGTTATCACTGATGACATCCTCTATTAGCAATCAGATCTAATACCATATGGCATTATAATTCATTATATCGTCACCCGTGGGTTGCCGGGGCTCACAAAGGGAGCAAAGAATAGTAATACTGCAACCAACAAGGCATGTCGTAAGAGGTGACTGAGGTTGGGGCCTAGGGAAGCTACCCTAGTAAATAAAAAGCGTCGCAGAAATCGGATGTGATGGCCTACTTGTAGGTGCATAACTGGTACAACATACAATCGCTCTTAACCGTGTAACGTTCCGGTACTAAGAAAATCTCATTTATAAATGAGATGCTACATGACTCTGGAACTAGCCATATTTGTGTATTATTTATGCATTTAAATGCATATAATATATGTTTTATAATGCAAAACATATGATATTACATCATAAATTAAAAAAAATATATTATTTATTTTTAAGAAGTCTAATCTCGTTGATCAAAGCATGCTTTTGTTCTTCTTCTTCGGTTTCGCCCACATGAATTCATGCGTAGTCAGGTAGCCTGGTATGACGCATCTGACTGATTTTTGCGTGAAAGCTTGCTTACTGTTTCTACGGTGTCCCTAGCCATGCAGGCGAACCTTTTTTCGACTTAAGATGGTAAGAGCATGCATTTATTACACCGACATTTCCGATCGGCCGCCATTTTGGATGAGCTATGCAGACGTATTTTCACTTGCTCTTATAAAAAATCACACATTTGCTTACAAAATTGCATCTAATGATTGAGATTATTGTCCTGATCGAGACTATAAGTGTTAGTTTCTTATGGGCTGCTTACTAGACCAGTTCTGCATCATTTTCTCTTATTTTTTTAATTATTTATTAACGGGTGTTTCCAAATATGGAAATATTTATAAGTTACCAATTTCTTGACTACGGCCTTATATATTGTCCAAACAACTTCATGTTTGGATATATTGTGTAAATATGAAGGTACTAAGAGACTTGAATATATTGTGTAAATATGAAGGTACTAAGAGACTTGAATATATTGTGTAAATATAAGACTAGAGACTTGAATATATTGTGTAAATATGAAGGTACTAAGAGACTTGAATATATTGTGTAAATATGAAGGTACTAAGAGACCGTGTTTATAGTTTTCATGATATATTTCATACTTTTTTTCTTCTTTGTGACTGTATAATTATTTGAAATTTGCAGGAAAATCTATTTTTAGCATGACCAAAATTAGGTCACTGATTTCACATATTAAATGACACTGATATTAAAACCACATATCTTGATAGTACATTCAGTTAGCTTCCAACCATATATAACATGCCTACTTTCAATTTATGAGTATATATGGCTTCTAGTAATAGAGCAGGCCTTCAAAATAGCACCAAAACCCTAAAAACCCATGAACGTTTAAGACTAGAGCTCGAATCACATACAAATAATCACAAAGATTGGTTAACAAGTGATCGATATGGAACGTTCGAAGAAGAAGAAGTAGAGGAATTATATGTAGTACTAAAAAAGGGGGTTTTATGTTCCTAACAATATTATCACTAACCAATATGTACATATATGCGCCATGTTTGACAATACTTCCTCCAGGATATTGGGAGTTTGTTTCAGTTCAATTGAACATAAATTTGGAATATCTTCATTGCACTTCGGGCATGTCCTCAGAGTCTCCCATCTTCTTCGCAATATCTCCAACAGCGTCCAGTCACTGACCGTACCAGTTCCATATTAATTGTTCAACCTACTCATACGTATGTTGTGCTGTTCTTTTCTGGCCACTTCAATATTTAATTTAAGTTCCTGCAATCTAGATGCTCACGTGGATTGATTTAGAATGTAGAGTTAGATGAAAGTCATCTTTGCGACCACATTACATGAGGGCATTCAGAATATCAGATTTATCCATAGGCTGACCACCCGATACGGGGGCAGAGCCAGTCAATTTTTATTGTTGTTGCTCTGATGGTTGCGTTGATTACTTTTTCGTTAATAAACCAAGTTTGTAAATAACGTTTGCTACAGAAAATGCAACTTTAAAATTTGTTTTAAAGATAGTGTTAAAAAAATCTCAGCCTCCTGTACTCTTAATGAGGTTCAACTGAAGTGGAACTTCTTGGAAAACAGACCACTGACATCACGTGACGCTTGCACTTTAATATTTCAACTCTCTCTTTAGCATGTTACGTCCTTGGTGTTTAGGGCAGCAACAAACACACACCATTCTTCCCTATTCATGGCCTTCCTCTGTATTGTGTTCCAGCTATGATTCATTTCTTTCAGTTCTTGCTCCATCGTTCTCCTCCAGGTTGTCTTGGGTCTTCCACGTTTTTGTTTACCCTCTGGAGTTCATTTCAGTTTTCGTGTCAGAGCCATTCTCCATGCGTATCACATGCCCGATGCATTTCCAGCGTAATAGTAACATTGCATTTCCAGCGTAATAGTAACATTGCATTTCCAGCGTAATAGTAACATTGCATTTCCAGCGTAATAGAAACATTGATTTTGTTAGTTAAAGAGGAATTCATTGGTAAACCAAGTTATATTATAACACACGTTTGAGAGAAGAAGAAGAAGAATAAGATATTATAATACACGTTTGAGAGAAGAAGAAGAAGATATCATGATACAAACTAAATTTAACACTAAAGGATATCAATAATATTAATACTTGTCATTAACCATACATATGTTCTATTCAACATACTCATAGATAAGTGTCGGCATATGTTCTATTCAACATACTCGTAGATAAGTGTCGTCATATGTTCTATTCAACATACTCGTAGATAAGTGTCGGCATATGTTGACGAGAATGTACGATTACATTGGTCACCCTCGCCGGTGCTACGTAATTCGTGCATTACTGCTGAGATCTTCCTGTGTAAGAAAGAAATCGGAATACACATGATTATTCACCATTAGATCTGAAGGAGTAGGCGATCATGTCTCTCCACAACATTCTCACCCTGGTGCAGTTAGTCAGTTCTTCTGGTGCAGTTAGTCAGTTCTTCTGGTGCAGTTAGTCAGTTCTTCTGGTGCAGTTAGTCAGTTCTTCTGGTGCAGTTAGTCAGTTCTTCTGGTGCAGTTAGTCAGTTCTTCTGGTGCAGTTAGTCAGTTCTTCTGGTGCAGTTAGTCAGTTCTTCTGGTGCAGTTAGTCAGTTCTTCTGGTGCAGTTAGTCAGTTCTTCTGCTTCATCCTCTGCGTTCGCTCGCATGAATTCAAGCGTAGCCATGGCGCCTTGTGTGGCGCTTCTGACTGTTTTTTGTGTGAAAGCCTGCTTACCATTTTATTGCTTTCTGCCATACAGCCGGGCCTTCCTGACTTCAGAGGTCTTAGTCAATTCTGACTTTGATATTTTGTCGAACCAAGATGTCAGACCATCCATCTTCTCTCTCTCTCTGTCTCTCACAATAACTTCATCACTGTATTTCTCCCGGTACATCACATGTCTAAATCCTCAACTTTACATTATATGCCCAACGAACATCTATTACCTGATTCTTACACGTTTGATCAGATTTCTTTGTGTGCAGTAGTAGATAAGATATTTCATTTCAAATTAAAGTGAAAACTGTCTGCAGTTTATGACCTCCAATTTCTTTAATCATTTCAAAAACGTGCGAACCAAATTTCACAATGTATGTTTATTTCTGTCACTGATGCTATTTCAACTTATGCAATGTAACATATTGACATTTTTCTGACTAGAAGTTGAATAACTTCTTCTTCTTCTGTCGCTCCATATCGGCCACTTGTGACCCACTTTGTGTGATTTTTCTGTGATCTGAGCCTAAGAGCAAATTTTACGTTGTGCCAGTTATGTGCCCACAAGTAGGCCAACACATCCGATTTCTGCGATGTTTTTATTTACTAGGGTAGCTTCCCTTGGCCACTTCTTCAGTTGCCTCTTATGATTTGCCTTGTAGGTCGCAGTGGTACTATTCTTAGCTTCCCTTGGTCACTTCTTCAGTTGCCTCTTATGATTTGCCTTGTAGGTGCAGTGGTACTATTCTTTGCTTCTTGCGGCCCGGCATCACACAGGTGAGTTTGATAACGTCATAAGAAAAAAAGGTAATCACTGTTGTTCTAATATTAGATCTGCCATGGGATCAAAGGATCATGGCGGCAACATGTGCCAGGGTTAGCGAGGGGCGCGCTAACCAGACCTTGCCCCCCACCTCCAAGCGCTGACCCTGGAAACAGACTCAGGTTCCGGTCTAGCTAAGGGGGTAGGGATCGGGGAGACCTACAGGTAGTGGTAGTAGTGCAAACACGGAAAAGCAATTACAGGGGCCGAAAATCCCTGAACACGCATCTCCTGGCCGATGTCCGATAAAATATGCCCAAGTTCAAAAGTACGAATTAGCAGCGTAAGAGCGTCCGCGAACAAAACAGTGGTGGAATTGCAAACATAGAAAAGCAATGCAGCAGGGACCGGAAATCCCTTAACAACGCACACATTTCCAGGTCGAAGTCCGCTAAAATATGCCCAAGTTCAAAAGAAGCATGAAACAATACAGTACAAGCGTCCGTGAACAAAAATAGTGGTGGAAGCGTAAACACGGAAAAGCCATGGCCGGAAATCCATGAACAACACACACATTTCCTGGCCAAAGTCCGATAAAATATACCCCCAAAAGGCGAGACATGAAGTGAATCTCGGCACCATGTCCACATCTTGGTCGTATCAGCTTCCCAGCAGATGGGAAAGGCTGCATGCGAAGGAATGAAAGGTGCATTCTGAGCGGCGAAACTCGGAGCCATGAGTGGGCAGCGTGCCGTAGCTCTCCCGATGCACGGTAAATGTGATATATCAGGTGACGATGTCACAAGGGAAGATTGCGATAGAACTCCGTATATGTGGCCGAGCACGGATTAAGATACTGGGTAAAGTTGGCCGAGCGAAAAACCCCAAAGTTACGTTCTAGCGCCTTTCGAAACTGCCCTCCCTGGGACAGCCGGACAGGGTACGATTGTTCCCGCAATTAACATCCCCGGAAATATCAGGGCGGGTGGTGAACTGCGAGTGCAAAATCTAAGTTGCGCTGATAGCGCCGAATGAAACGACCCATACATTACGACGAGTGGGGCCCCAGCCCAGGGTTTCCCGGATCAAAGGAAAAGACAGAGCAAATGCAAATTGCCTAGTGCCGACCCGAGCGTCCATAAAACGTCCCAGGACTCTGTTCTCTTCGTAGGGAACCACTGCTGCCTTGTAATTTTGGTTGGGAACAATCAAAGCTAGCGGAGCAAACCGTAAACAAAATTGGACGGTAGGCAAATCAAGCAGTCCATTAACAAAACAGGTAAAGCTGGGCGGATGACGCTCATCAGCCCGGGAGGGCAGGTCGTCTAAGGGTCGCTGCCCTGAAAGAAGATAGCAACCCGCTGCCTTGTGGGTTTGGCTGGGAACAGCCGAAGGCTAACGGAGAGCGAACCCAGTAAACGTTGGTTGAAATCGGACACACGGCCGAAGGATAAACAACTGAGCTCCAATTGGCACTGAAAGCGGTGACGTAGCTACCCATGCTAAGGTTGCATGGACCAAATTTTATCATGAATATTTTTAATATGGAATCTCGATATGGTGCTACGCCTGTGAAGATTTGTCGGGCATAACGAGTGACGGGCCCCATGCCTCGAAGGGGTCTGTTTTGTGCTACCAACGGTCCCCGCCAGTGCCGGATTAGGCTAGCGAGGGGCCCGTTGCAAATTTTAGCGCGGGGCTCTATGTTTTGTATAATAATAAAATAAAACACAACTTTTACAAACAAACTTGTCTCAATTTAATGTGAGCAAATTTAGAGATAATACTAGACAAATCAATTTCTCAAGTAAATTACATTCAATGTTCATTAAGGTGAGGTTATTTAGACGATCTTGTCCCATCATGTTCCTTAACTCACTTTTTATATGCTTTAATGTTGAAAAGAACGTTCCCGCTGCAGTTGGTAATCATTAAAGACAAGTAAATTCGTAAAACTATTTCTACATTTGGGAAACACGACTCAAATGAATTTTCCATTATACGTTTATAAAATTGCAGTTCAAGAGCCTCATGCTTTTCGTTGCTAATAGCAGCAGCTACATTAGTTTTAGAAGTTCAGTGAACTGCATAAGTTCGTCGCCTAGGCTTTCTTCCAAATCCTCTTGGTAAGAGATAACAATATTTGGAGTTCTTTTCAAGATCTCTTCTGCTGTAATAGATTTTAACTGCCGAAGTATTCCAAATACACCAGTCACTCTATGGTACAGCCTAAATCAATAACTTTGCAAACAAAACAGAACAGTTGTCCTTTAGTTTCTGTATAACACAACCAATTTCTCACTTGAGTTTTGTTTGTTGGTGTATGTGTGTATGTGAAAAACGGCTTTCGACAAAATCGTGAATTGTTTTCTTTATCGTATGGTTTTTTTATTGTTTTTTTAAGACATGAAATCACTGTTCATATGTTGCACTTCGCTACTTTCTTTCACAATCCAATAATCTCGATTGAAGTTGTTTGGCCATTCACCAGTATCGCTGGAGTACATTTTGCTTTCGGTGTGTTTTTGGCTTGTAGAAGATGTTGCTACATTAGAAGCATGTGCTGTGTTTTCTGCCTCTCTTTGGCTTGAAGATGATATGGCTAAATTGGGAGGATTTTCTGTACATTCGATTTCAGTTTGTCTTGTGAAAAATGTAACTAAATCATGAAGAGTTGCTGATCTGAATGGTAGTATTGGTAATGATGATGCTTCTATAGCACTGCTTTCATCTATTACAGTGGGACACGTCTTCTGTATTTTCTGCTTCGATTTCGTTGGATTCAGCACCATCACACACGATATTTAAACATTCAGACAGCTTGCGTGTTTTTGATATAACATCTGGTTATTTTTTCCATTTTCATCTCTGTCACATAGGCGCGGGGCCCTCTAAGCGCGGGGCCCGTAGCATTTGCTACTTCTGCACTAGGCTAATCCGCGCTGGTCCCGCCCTCCAACTCGGCAAAGCAGCGAGCGAGGCCCACGGGGAAAAGCTACTGGTCCGACACGGTCGAGAACTGGCCAGAAACGATTAAACATTGTGCAATGGAATGCCGAAGATATTCATCACAAAAAGCAAGCACTCGCAATAAGACTTGCAGAAGACGGAATTGATGTTGCGTGCATACAAGAGACCCATCTAAATGCACAACATAGATTCGAGATCAGAGGTTACCAAACCTTCAGACTGGACCGAGAAGGGAACAAGGGTGGAGTCCTCACCCTAGTACGAAAAGGCATTCCAGCAAAGCAAGTGGATGTAACCACAGGAAGCGCCGGCGAAGCAGAGATCGTAGGCGTACTAATTACATGTGAAGAAATGCAGATTCTCCGTAAACTTATACTGCCCAAGTGACATCTCGCTGTCACTCGATGCAATGATTATCAGTGAAACAGCATGCATGGTGGTCGGCGATTTCAACAGCCACTCAGAAAGATGGGGCTACCTCGAAATGAACAGCAGCGGCGTAGAAGTGGAAGACTGGGAGATAGAGAACAGTCTGTTCCTATCAGTGCCCCAGACGACCCGCAACCTCTACTCGAGAAGGTGGCATACGACTAGCACCCCCGATTTGACCTTTGCAACAAGTGACCTCTCCACAAAAACATTACGTACGGTCACAAAGCAACTCGGAGATAGTGACCATAGGCTCGTCAACCTGCAAGTAGACCTAACATTTGTACCTGAGCCCAAAATGGGGTTCATGGTGGAACTACAAAAAACAAATTGAAACAGTACGGGGCACTGACAGATGCCAATGTTGAGCCAATCAACATACATGAAAAGAAACACATGCGATCCGTGGCAAGGAAACTCTAACAAGCAATCCTGAAAGCGGCACGGGAGACCATTCCTAGAGGCGCACGGAAGGATCACAAGCCATACTGAACAGCAGAGGTTCAGAAGCTTGAAAACGACCTTGAATTGGCAAGGAGTGAGGCAGAACAGGCACAGTCAGTAACGACCAATACTGCGTGCAAGGCGGCAGCAGCAAGGTACAAGCGTGAGGTCAAACGATCAGCACGACAGAGTTGGGTTGATAAGACCGAATACCTGAACCTTGATAGGGACGGCCATAAATTGTGGAAGTTAACAAAAGCGCTGAGGGATGAAAACACCAGTCGACCCCCAATAGTCCTTGAACAAGATAAAAAGATGAGATGTCCTCGGGAAGGGAAGCCGCAAACATTCTAATGTAAAAATATGACGAAGTTAGCAGAGTAAGCATAGCAAAAGAAAAAGTCGATGACACAAAGAGAAAGGCTAGAGCCCTCCAAGGCGAGCCAAAAAAAGCTGATAGTTACCTAACGGATACATTCACCAGTAAAGAGTTGGAAGAGGCATTAAGGAGCTGAAGCTCAGAAAGTTGCCCGGAAAGGATGGGATCACAAATGAGATGCTTAAGAACTTGGGTACTAAAGCAAAGGCAGCTCTACTGGTCGTGCTAAATATGTCGTGGAGGACAGGCATAGTTCCACGAGAATGGAAAGAAGCGATTATGGTACCCATCCTTAAACCAGACAAAAATAAACTCGACCCGACGAGTTACAGACCAATAACCCTCCTAAGCTGCACGGGCAAACTCATGGAACGCATGGTGAAAAACGGCTATCTTGGCACTTGGAAAGTACAGTGCTTCTCATGGTACAACAAGGAGGCTTTCGGAAGCACCGATCTACAGAAGATCAAGTAACCTATATCGCCCAGGAAATCGAGGATGGTTTCCAAGAAAAGAAACAGACACTGGCAGTTTTGGTAGATATGGAGAAGGCATTTGACACGGTCTGGAAAGAGGGGCTAAAACTGAAACTCCTCACCCTCGGTATAAAGGGAAGAATGTACAGATGGCTTGATAGATACATAGAGAACAGAACAGCAAGGGTTCAAGTTCAGGGGTACACTAGCATGAAAGCCACATTAGAGCAAGAAGTCCCCCAAGGAGGAGTGCTCATCAACCTCTTTCTAATCTTTGTCAATGACATAGCTACATGCCTACCAAAGCGAGTACATCTGCCATGTATGCCGACGACCTGGCAATATGGGCGAGGGAAGAGTCAATGCCCATTGCAACAAATCGACTGCAAGTTACGTTAAATAACCTGAAAGTGTAGTCAAAAAAGTGGAATATGAACATAAACGCTTCTAAAACCACTTACACTGTGTACTCCCAGAACAACTATGATCACAAAATTGCTTTAAAGTCAATGGGCAAATTCCAGGAGTAAAATAGGAGTAAAATAGGAGTAAATTCCAGAAAGCAAGACCCCAACGTACCTTGGAGTCCCACTGACCGAAAACTGACTTGGTGCCCCCAAATTGAAAATGCTACCACAAAATCGAGACACAGGCTCGCGATAATGCGCAAACTCGCAGGCTCATGTGGGGAGCAAACACCAGAGGCCTGAAAACACTCTACTCTGGAAGAGTGCGACCGGTCCTGGAGTACGGCATTGCAGCGTGGAGCAGTGCATCCAACAAACACCCGCAAAAGTGAGCAATAGTCAGAACCGTGCAATGCGCATTATCACAGGAGCCATGAAGTCCACGCCTAGCAAAGCGATGGAAACAATCACAGGCATCCAACCAATGGCAGATCGAAGGGACGAAAAGTCTTGGTGTTGGCGGAAAAACTTAAACGGCTCAATTCCCACCCTATGCACGAAAGAATGAACGGATTCGGAAGGGGCAGGATACAGAGGACCAGCTTCGCCAAAAATGCTAAAACACTGACCGCAGACCATCCGGTTCTAGCAAACTGCAAAGTCAAATCAATCCCGGCAACTGATAAGTGTCCGCTGTGGAAAACTAAAATGCCGGAACTAAGGGAATCAATCCCAGGCATACTAAAAAAAGGCCAGTAAGAAAACTTCGAAAGAAGAGCGGCCACAGCAAAAAATATATATCGACCGAATGCCCGGAAAACAAGTGGACACATGTGTCGGCACGGAACGCAATCAGCGATGCTGGAGGAGGATTAGTGCTTAAACTCTCAAAGAAAGTTACGGTCACAAAAGCGATTGCCACAGGCAAATACTCAAATAACTACCGGGCAGAGGCAATAAGAACAGCGGCCAAAATGATCCTAGAGAGAAGAGGCACCTCTCGCAACAAGGTCGTGATATTCACCAATGTTCTATCGGTCATCACGGCACTCAAAAGTGTAGTCAAAACAGAGTTAAATGACCAGAAAGTGACCTCGGCGCTTTAGTGCACACTCAAACGCACCGTCATTCAGTGGATCCCATCACACTGTAATATAAGTGAAACGAACATGCCGACAAACTAATTCACCTCAGACTGATCTCGAGATCAGTTATGAGAAAGTCAGAACAACCATCGACTGCACTTTAGAGACAAATGGACAAAAGACCATCCTCAGCACAACAACAGCGACGGATACTATGGTCTGTCTCGTAGTGAACAAGTTGCACATTTCGCCTCCGTACCGGCCACAACAAGCTCCGTGCCCACATGTTTCACAAATTTAAAATTGGCACAACTAGCCTGTGCCCCTACAAAAAGGCGGACATGACATCAGAGCATGTCCTGCAAGATTGTCAACTGACAGCAGGCATAAGAAAATAAACCTGGCCTCAAAACACAGAGCTTTGGGAGAAGCTGTACGGAGGAATGGAGTCCCTTAAAAACACTGTAAAATTCATGATATAAGTTGGTTCATCAGTCTAGGCGATCAGAGAGAGAGAGAGAGATCTGCAATGTTTTGATC
>JADZMA010002496.1:0-11876 GCA_020796225.1 Arion vulgaris
TTGGGGCCGGAATGACCTCTTGGGACATGAGAAGACCAAACTATTTATATCTCACTGTGGAAAAATGGACAGTCGAGGCACTTTATCACGCATGCCCATACTCTGTCTTCCTATATACGGAGATCAAGGTTATAACTGCAAAGGGTTTGGTTAAAGAACTTGGTCTACGTGCTGATATGAGGACAGCTAGTGCGGATGAGCTAGCGTCCATGATAAAACAAATTGTTTATGATGGTAAATATGCAAGAAATATGAAGAAAGCTTCTAATCTTTACCGAAAGTTGTATAAAGTTCCAAAGAAAGAAGCAGCATTTTGGCTAGATCACGTGATGGAATATGGTGGAGCTAATGAGGTCTGCAGGCCAGAGATGCCTTGGTATCAGATTCTTGTTTTGGATGTTTTTGCTTTTCTCACTGCCATTACTATCGTCATCATACTGGTTGTTATTTCCTCATCAAACAATGTTACAGATTATATAGAGGTACCAATGGGGGGTCAAGCCTAAAGTGAATAGTTAGTTTCTATTTGATTCAAGTAACAGCTAATACAGAAGATAATATTATTCTTTAGATGAAGCATTATGCAAATTACAACACTCAGAGAGATACACATTGTGAATGATAGCGAGAGAGAGAGAGAGAGAGAGAGAGAGAGAATGAGACAGAGAGAATGCATGCATGGACAGTGTCGTTTCAAATATATGAACTCACATATTCTTTTAGTCAGCTGAACATAATCACATCAAAAGGCAATTGACCACATATTTTGTCTTGATATAAACGAAACAAAAGGTGAAACTCTTGCAAGGGAGAAAGGTAGAAATTTCATTTGAATATTTAGAAAATGATGTCACAAACAATGATTGATTACCATCACCAACAGTAGAAGTTAAGAACCAATTGTACCAGACAGGTCCACCTACAGATCCAAGAGAATCCCCCTCCTCAACCTTCTGTATGGAAAGAAAAAATCATTATTTTCAGTATTGAAATATGATACAACAGCGAGAAATCAGATGTATAAAATGCTTAAAATTTATGTTTGTCAGACTTCTTTGGGCACTTGTCGAGAGAAAGAAAGAAATAATATATAAAATCTTTTAATAGATAGAAACTTGAAAGACAGAAGAGAAACAGTATTTAACATCTTTCAGTGGGTAGAAACTGTGAGGGAAAACAAAAGAGAAAAATACATACCAATCTTTCAGTGTGCGGACACTTGGAAGACAAGAGAGAAACAGTATTTAACATCTTTCAGTGGCGTAGAAACTGTGAAGAAAACAAGAGAGAAACAGTACATACCATCTTTCAGTGGCGTAGAAACTGTGAGGAAGACAAGAGAGGAAACAGTATTAACATCTTTCAGTGGCGTAGAAACTGTGAGGAAGACAAAAGAGAAAAAAGTATATAACATCTTTCAGTGGCGTAAATCTGTTTGCGGCAATGAGAGAACGGACAGACGTGCATCAACAGCATCGATTGTTGGGGAGTTGAAGATGGATACGGGAGATGTTCTTCGGTCTCTTCGCAAATGTCTGTTGGATGAGGACACTAAAATAGATGTTGTATCGATCCAGCGATTTAAGCAGTTTGGAGTTACCGTTGTACAAGTAGAACTGGATGCCTGTGGGACAGAGTGAGGGGTGTGTTATCAGCAAGCCACGGGAACCATCAGTATGCATACCCTTTGATATCTATTAAGGTGACCTGGCAGTTATGGGTCTGCCAAGAGTGCAATGACGTCCGTTTGGTAACCAATAACCAGAATATGTTGAAAGACAAGAGAAAAAGACATTATATAACATCTTTAAATTATGTAGAATATGTAGGAAAGACAAGAGAGAGAAAGATAATATAACCTGGCGATCCAACAATTATCTTTTCTATCTGAGAAAGCTTGGAATGTCACTTCCTTGTGGGAAGTGTATGCATCGATGTGATTCCAATTGTGTGTTATATCAGTTACTGTATCTGTTAATGTTTCATGTAATTAGAAGTGTGTGTGTGTGTGTAATATGTAATTAAACATGGATTCTTTATTAAGAGTTGATTCTTATTTTTATGTCTGTTGATGTTCCATCTGATGGTCTAATACATTTCTACCCCCTGCCCATTTTTTAAAAAAAATTTAAAAAAAAAAAGGGGAAAAAAATTTTTTTTTTTTAGCCTTTTCCGGGGGGAAACCAAAAATTCCCCCAAAACCCCCCAAACCCAAAAAAGGGGGGGAAAAAAAAAGGGGGGGAAAATTTAAAAAAAAGGGGGGAATTAAAAATTTAAAAATAAAACAAAAAAAAAAAATTTTTTAAAAACCTTTTCCCCAAACCCCTTTGGGGAAAAAAAAAAAACCCAAAAGGTTTAAAATTTTGGGGGAAAAAAACCCCCCGGGGGGGGGGCCCCCAAATTAGGGGGGAAACATTAAAAAAAAAAAAAAAACCCTTTTGGAAAAAATTTTTTTTAAAATTGGGGTTGGGGGGGTTTTTTTCCTGCCCCCCTTTCCCTTTTAAAAAGTTTTTTTAAAAGGGAAATTTTAAAAACCCAAAATTTTAAAAAAAAACCCAAAAAAAAAAAAAAAGGGGGGGGGGGAAAAAAAAAGGGGAAAACCAAAAAAAATTTTTTGGGGGGGCCCCCTTTTTTTTTAAAAAGGAAAAAAAAATTTTTTTGGGGGAAGGAAATTTTTGGAAATTTTTTTTTAAAAAAAACCCCCAAATTTTTTTAAATTTTTGGGGAAAAAAGGGTTTTTAAAAGAAAAAATTTTTTTTCCGGGTTTTTTTAAAATTTTTTTAAAAATTTCCCCCGGGGTCCCCCCCCGGGGGGGGTTTTTAAGTTAAAATTTTTTAAAAGGGGGGTTAAAAAACCCCCCGGGGAAAAAAAGGGGGGGGGGTTTTTAAAACCCCCACCAAAAAAAGGGGGCCCGAAAAAAACCCCCCAAAAAAAAGGGCAAAAAAAAAAGGGGGGGAAAAAATTTTCCCCGGTTTTTTTGGGAAAAAAAAACCCCAAAAAAAAAAAAACCCCCAAAAGAAAAAAAAAAAATTTTTTTAAAAAATTTTTAAAAGGGGGAATTTTTGGGGGGAAAATTAAGGGGGGTTTTCCCCCCCGGGGGGTTTAAAAGGGGGGCCCAAAAAATTTTTAGGGGTTCCCCCCCCGGGGGGGGTTTTTTCCCCCCCAAAAAAATTTTTTCCCCCTTTTTTTTTAAAAATTAAACCCAAAAAAATTTTTTTTAAAAAACCCCCCTTTTTTTTTTTTCCCCCCTTTTTTTTGGGGGGTTTTTTTTAAATTTTTTTTTTTAAAAAAAAAAATTTTTCCCCCCTTTCCCAAAACCCCCCAAAATTTTTTAAAAAAACCCAAAAAAAATTTCCGAAAAATTTTTTTTTTAAAAAACCCCAAATTTTTTTTTAAAAAAACCCCCCCCCCCCCTTTTTTTTTTTTTTTTTTTTTTCCCCCCTTTTTGGGGGGGTTTTTGAAAAACAATTTGGGGAAAAATTTTTTTTCCCCCAAAAATTTTGGGGTTTTTTTTTCCCCCCTTTTTGGGGGGAGGGGTTTCCGGGCTTTCTTGAAGATACAAGGATAAAAACCCCCCCAAAAAAAAAAAACCCCCAAAAAAAGGGGGAAAACCCCGGGATTCCCGGGCCAAAAGAAAAAGGGAAAAAAGGTTTTTAAAAAAATTTTTTTTTTTTTTTTAAAAAAAACCCCTTTTTTTTTATTTATTTTTTTTAAAAAATTTTTTTTTTTAAAAAAAATTTTTTTAAAAATTTTTTATTTTTTTTTTTTTTTTTAAAAAATTTTTAATAAAAAAAAACGCGAGGTCACGGTGGTTTGGTCTAAATTTTCCCCTAATTCCTTTCCTGAGTCCGAAACCCCTAAGGTTTTTGGTTTGGGTCTGGATAAAACTCAGGGGTTACGGGAAACCCCCTCTCGGATTCATAAAGATAACCCGCCCTTTTTGAGATATCCAAATTATCCCCCCCCAAACACCCTGTTTAAAAACAAAAAAAATGTCCGAGATTTTTCAGATTCCCTTTTAATTGGGAAGTGTTTACTTCACAAAATTTTATTCCAGTCCCGGAGGTATGTAGCCAATTTTCCTTTTTTCCATGTGTGGGAAAGTAGAGGGGTTTTTGGGTTAACCCCCGATCCCTTTTTTGGGGTTTACGATAAAAAGGGTTGCCCACCTGTCCAAAACTGTTCTAGCGCGTTGGGCGACGTTGGAAAGCCCCCTGTGAGTGCGATTCAATTCCCGGGGCTGGGGGAAAAGCCGGTTCCCCCAGGTTTACGGTGTTCGACACCAACCCGGGGTTACGAATGGCACCGAGCCGAAGAAAGGAAAGCTCAAATTTCTTCTGGAAACCCGGAAAAAAAACATTTCTTCTCAAGGTATCCCCCATTTTCTTCATCTCCTTTTTTTAACAATTTTTTATTACTGGATAAGTGAGCTCAATCCGAACCCAAGCGTACCTGGTTTTAAACCCCACGGTGGTAAGTTTAAAAAAAAATTGTTTCAGGGGGTTTTTACAAGAAAAGGGAAAAAAAGAAACCGTGGGCGTGAATTTTATGATGAAAAGTACTCTTTTTTTCCATTTAATTTAAGGCCTCAGGGATTTGCAGGGAAAAAAATTCTACAGTTTTTTTGAAAGTTCTCTTTCTGCTTGTAAGATCTAGAGAATCTCTTCACCAGAAATCAATTCACAAATGTCACATCTCAGATGAAAGTTAATCAAATTTAATTACTCTCTGCAAACCTTGGTGAAAACTTCATCATTCTATTTTTTACATGAAATTAAAACAACAATTCCCCAAATCAACAAAATCTCGAGAGATCCTATGGCTCGACCGAAAAACATATACACTGTCTTAAATATCTATGAACTACCAGAACTAAAATCCCTACTGGTCCATCAAATCTTCCATGACCAGTGGATCTCTATAAATTCTCTATAAATCATAGGTCCGCTCTGAGTCCCCTCAACGACAACACTTGTCCGCAGTGTCGTTTCAATCCTCTCTTCTGAATTCCATCCCAGAGTATTTATACCAGGCTGGTATTACGCAACCATATCCCCTCGAAAGATCTAGATAGAATTGTTTATTTCAAAATACTACGCTCATTAAACTCGACTAATTTCATTGGTCTTTTATTTCAACCTACCAATAATTTGCTTCCCTTGTTTACCAGACTGCACAGTACAATCGAGTCATCTCTTCGAACATGTTTCTATAAAATATTAAACATGGAAATTTCTATCTGTCTTTAATTCATCGTCATTTCAAAATTGGTTGTGTTACCAAACCTTCAGTCTACATCATAGTTCCCAACCTTTTAAACGAGCGCCCACTTTTTCAGTAAAACTCGCTACCGCCCCTTGGGTAAACTATATTGTATATATTAAATTGAAAAACAAGGACATATTTTTCAGTTATTTTATTAGATAATAATACCAATATTACTTTATTCGTCACAGTATCGTTGACACAATTTGTGTTATAATGTATTTATTGGAGCTGAATTAGATGTGATGAAACTAATTTTTCGATGTTTGGTGACATTTTGTCATCAATAATTTTAAATGCTGCATTCTCTACTGACAATCTGTTTCGTTTCTTTGTGAATAGTCTGGTGACCATGCTAAATCCTCTTTCAGCTAAATATGGTGATGGGAATACAATAAACAACTTCTTACTGCAGCCCATTAGGGTTGATATAATATTGAATTGAACTTTGACACAATTCTCAATATCCATTATTTTATTTTTCCATTTCATCTTTTTATTTTTTGACAATTCTATCAACTCTTCTCCAGAAATATTTCTGTTATTTGTACATTTTCTGGACCCTGTTGAAGTGGGCCACCTCTTTTTCTCAGGTCTGCATACTGGGGCAGTTCTTGGGACGTCCCTTTCGCATATTTAAAAACCGGGGACATGGTCGTTTGTGCATTTTGAATCTAGTTCTGTTCTCATTCTTTTTTAGTCCGTCCAAGAGAAATAGGGTTTTCTTTCGGCAGTTCTCCCAAATCATGATGTTGTGTTTGTGTTTATTTTTCCCCATTTTGTTGTGTTTTCCCCTCTGGCGAGGTTTTTTTGCCTTCCTGCACCGGGGTTGTCATCGAGACACCCTTGCCCCTTTTTGGTCTGTCGCATCGTCTTCCATTGCTTGCAGTGGGGTATCCACGGGAACAAACCCTGGAATATAACGGGACAGGGACCTGAGATCATTATTCTTGTTCCTTTCAGTTTCACTGCTGAGAAGCAGACAAAAGCAAAATTTTTTTCCATGTTTTTGGGGTTTATATGTTGTGTGCCTTTTTTGCAGCTGCATTGTGGTCACGCCGGAAGCCTGTATCGGGGAGGAGGTTGTCTCAACCAGCCAGCCCCTCCTCCTGGCCGGCTGGTTTTTGTGTGTCTTGGTTGGCCAGTGCCAATTTGGGTCTGGTGGGCAAGTCTTTGAAGTTTCCATGAATTTCCTTTAACATCCCCTCCCCTTATTTGTTTATTTGGGGGCATTGATTTAACCCCCTTTAAATTTTTTCTCCTCGTTGAAACTTATGTTTTTCTGTTTTTAAAAATGGTTGAATCCTATGGTTTTTTTCAGTACTTCAAGGGGGGAACTTATGTTTTCATATGATCCAGAGGTCTGACTTCCTCAGCTTTTTGAAGTGTCTTGGAATTATTCCCAGACGATATCCCATACTTAACATGGTAAAACTTCTGAAAAACCTTTGTAACAACCCTCACCCCCGGGCCGCAATTTTTCAGTTTCCCCCAGCCTTGTTTTTTTTTTTTCCCTAGATTTATCGGTTTTTTTCACGTCCCCGGCTGCCCATCATGATTTTTTTGGGAACTCTTTAAAAGTGGTGGTCATTGAACTTGGTTTGAGCATTTGTTCCTTCTGGAAGGCGAAGACAAAAAATTTTTATTTAAAAAGGGGGCAATTTTCTAGCTTTTAATTAACTTGCACCCTTAGGTGAACAAATGTTTGATTTTTCCCCGTGTCCATATGCCAGATCATCCCCAAATTTCCCATGACTCTTTTGGGGGATTCTTCCATAATCTTTTATAAAAACTAAAGTAGGGGGGGAGAAGACCCCCCTTGAAAACAATTTTTCGATGTTTCCCTTCCGCCTTTTTTCCTGGTCCTATATTTGGCTGTTCTATTTACCAGAAGAATATCCAGATATAATACCCCTTTTGATTGAGTTTGAGAGTTTGATTTTCATTTCCCTCTTCAGACCCTTAAACCCTTTCTCTTCCAACCCATACTGTTAGTTTCGTTCTCGAAACCCACTTTCGACTCCAAATAAAAATTTACTTGGTCTTCTGTTTATCATTTTCCAAAGAGGAAAGGGGACCCCCCTTTTGGGGAACAATTGTTCATGTCCCTTCCCATTTTTTCCTGGTCCTATATTTGCTGTTCTATTTACCCAGATAGTGACTTTCCAGATAAATAGCCTTTTACCCTTTTTAGCGTTTGTTTTTCAGTTCTTTTCAGCCCCTGTCAAAATCCTTCCCATCCCAAACCCCATCGATTTTTCTGTTCTCAAAACTTTTCATCCCGGCAATATAAATTACTTGGTCTTCTGTTGATCCGTGCTGATTCCTTTTCTTGTAGTATCAATTGTTTTTGCCTTTACATGGTCGTCTTTGAAAGTTTCATCATTTTTTCAAACACCTAAAGAGGCTAATTGGTCTCGATTCTTTATCAATTTGTCTTTTCTTTTTTTAACTTACCGATTTTTTGATTCATTATTTCTATTTCCAGGCATTAAAAACTTTACAGTTTTTTTCTGATTTCTTGTAGATTAATACACCATTTGTGATGCCATCCATTCCTGGTGACTTTTTAACTTAAGCCCTTTTGGGGCCTTCAACTCACCTTTTCCATATCGAAACTTTTATCTCTTCATCTCTGCCTTGGGGTTTCTTGCTCTCCATATTTGCGAGGCTCCCTTTGAGTGCATGTGGTGTCTTACCAGCCGTTTCTAATATTTCTTGGCCTACTCCTTTCTTCAACATTTTGAACTTCTTCTAACCAAAAGAGTAGTCTCTTTTGCCTCATGAAGTTCTCTTGTGCCCTCAGAATGGGTAATTTAAAGGGGATGTATGTTCTTTTTCTTTTTGGGTGTTTTATGGGGTCACAGAGAGTCCTGACCTGGAAAACGATCAACTCCCTTTTTTGTTCCCCAAACATTTTGTTTTGGGCGGGGGAAAACTAAACTTCAAGGGGGTTTGAAAGGGTTTTTGGTCACTGTTCCCGTTTCCTTTAAGGGTTCGATTCGTTGTGGGGGATTCAGGGGCAAAGCACTTGGGGTATATTTTTTTTCTGGAGTAGAGGGTTGGGGGGTCATTGATTCCCTTCCCGAGCTACAGGTTGTTTTATATTTCCCCCTGTTTTACCCCCTTTTTTTTTCATTGGTGTCTTGGGATCTAGCTTTTAAAAGGCAAAATCTCCCCCTTGGGGAATTTTTTTTGATCAGGCATGGTTTTTAGATAATTGTTAGTTCGAATCTGTAGATTCTCAAAGATGCCCAAATTCCCCTTTTTTCTTTCCCCATTTGTGTAATTCATCTGTTTCATGGTGTATTTGTTCAAAGCGGGAAGCCCCCCCCCTTCCCCTCCCCATCCCCCTTTGTTTTTTTAGATAACAAAATCGGACAGAAAATCTTGTGGGGGTTGTGTGGTTCCCGAATCTCAAGGCCATTTTTTACCTTAGGCTTGTTTTTGGTGTAAAAAGTCCTGGGTTCCCGCGTTATAATGAATTCCTAGTCTGGTGGGTTTTATCTAAGTTTTGCCGTTCATTTGACGGGACGGGGCTACATTTGGAAACAAATATGAAATTAACTGACTGAGGGCCAACCAGCCATAGCACCATCGGGAGCAGACAAGATATTATTCAGTGGGGAAATTTATTTTTTTTTAAAATGGGATTCCAAACATCAAAAATAGATTTTTCATTGTCCGTTTCAATGTTTTCAAAAATAGTTCGAAAACATCTTTTTGGGAATTGGGCAGATAAAAACTCTTTGTTTGGAAAAACAAAAGACGGGAAGTTATAAAAAAAATAAAAAATAGTCTCAAAACATCATTTCGAGATTCATCTTTTACACTGTGTTATTTTCAAGAGACTTTTTAAAATAATTTCAGAACGGCGTATGCAGAAGAACGAACCCACCACCGCGGGTACAATCTTGCCAATAGTTGGGGGTTTTTAATTTTAAAAAAGGGAAATGTTGAGAAGATAACCCTCATTTTCTTATTTTTCTCCCCCAAACCATACCAGCCAAGTTGGGCATCTCGAAATTTTACCTCAATCTTGAACAACGATACATTTTCTTCTTTTCTGCCAATGATTTTTCTCACATGTCCTTTCAACCCCATGGTTTCAAGCTTTTTTGAAAACATTTTTTAAAAATTAGACATTGATAATGTCTTGTTTTTGGGGTTAAAAACTATTTCAAAACTACATCATATTGTCTGGGTTTTTCTTTTTATTCCAACATAACTTAAATATGCATAGATTCTTCCCATTGCATTATTAATCGGTGGGAGGGCTCGCGGGGTTTTAAATTTTTAGTTTTAGGGGGGATGGTCCTCAACGTCCCCCAAAAATTTACTTTTTAAACCCCCCGCCCCGCACTTCACCTTCCCCGGGGGGGCCCCCCGTTGGAACCTATGATCTACATCATTGAATAAAAGGGAAACATGATGTTTATTACACCCTTTTCCCCCTTTTGCCCAATTTTTTATATAAGTGGTTTTGAAAATTACATCGTTCTTTTTGGGTTTATGGCTCGTCCTTTGGGGTAAAAACCCCTTTTTTTTTTAAAAAATTTTTTTTTTTGTATTGTGGGAACAGACTTATCTGGTTTTATCACCTTTTAATTGTTCCATTTTTTTTTCATTATTTTTAAACCTTATTAAGATTACAGATATTCTTACGTTTTAAAAAGAACAACGTGTGCGCACATTGTTAAAAATGAAATGCTACTTTGGGGAATTGTTGAACGACGCTTATCCCTAAAAAAAAATTGGGTGTTATATTTTCCCAAAAAAGCTTATCTACAAAATTTGCCGAGTTTTTTCAGACCCCAATCTCCCTTTCAATTAATTTGTTTAATGCGCTTATTTGCTGAACGGTCACAAAAAAATTTTCTGTGAAACAACACGACAAGAACAAACAAACTGTATTGGGCAATCTTTGTTCGGTAGGAAAAACTAAATTTTTGGGTACGGTTCTCTGGGGAAAGTGGTGTTTAACTGGAAAAGACTTTATTTTCCGATATTTTTATGACTCATTCAACTTACTGACATCGGAGACCGATCAAAAAGGGTTACACACGCATGAGCTCTGGCTCCCGCAACAAAATTTGGGGAAACTTGAAAACCATTCGGAACCAAATTTATGGTCGGTTTGAACACATGACTTCCGAATTATTTTAAAACCATTACCACTTTTACGAGATAAAGTAATGTTTCAAAATGGTCCCGTATATCTTTCTTATATTTTTTATTTATATGAAATTCTTAACAAAATATAAATAATACAAAATTGGAGAACTGATTTCAAACGACGTCAATTCACACACGCCTCCGAATGGATACAACATACTAACCAGCTTGTTCAAAGTGCTAGCACTTGTTATAAATTTAACTATCTTGAACGTTTTCTGTTTTCAATGTGTTTGACGCAAATGTTCACATATTCAAGCATAATTACAGCAGATAGGTCTTGTCTGTGGAATAAAATTAGATAGTTACAAATATGATTAAACTTCTTCTTCTTTGATCAGTTTAATATGCTTAGTTCTCTAACGGGTCTTAAGGGTCTAACGCTGAAGAATTGACGTCATTGCACCAAATTTGTTTTCCGATATGGGTCGGTCTCTATCTGCAAAGATGAGTTGACATAAGGAATACAAACATCAACTGTGATATTCATGGTTCTCTCCGTCATCTCCTCTTCAAATTGTCTCACGGATCAGGTCTGAGATCAACAAATTAATTGAAAGAGGGGCATGCTTGCAGAATGTGACCGGGAGTCTGAATCTCATTTGCTGTGCACTGGTCAATTTGAGCAGCTTTCATTTTTGGAGATGAGCTTATAGTCTACAGTATTCGGTGCGAAGAATAAAGATGGTGATTTGTTACCTATGATTAAACAAGAGCCAGAGATATTAACATCTCAAGTGATACAAATGAAGAAAGTACCAGACCAGAGCGTATATTTTCTCAGTATGATGCAAGTCTTGAAATGCCGCCACTTAATGTTTCAAATTGTATTTTGATTTCGCCTTATGTTGCCCTCTACGGTTCCGCCTGATGTGACGGCCGACACAAAGTGTACACCATTAGACCAAAGTTGTCAAGAGTATTTACTTGTCAAACTATAATAAGGATAAAGAGTCGACACAAACGTGGAAGCAGAAATCACAGGAATTATATCCTACAAACTGCTTCCATGTATGCAGATCTTGAGAAGAAATAGTGGCCATTTACACTAGCGTCCAAGACAAAACTGTATGGCGTGGCTGATAATCTGAGACAGACGGCTGCCTTTATTAGAGAATCCGAAATCCAATCTAGTGAGAACGCAGAAGAAAAGAAGATTAATACGGTTCCATCATCAACATTCATGTATGCACAGATTAATACTGGTTCCATCACCAACATTCATGTATGCACAGATTAATACTGGTTCCATCACCAACATTCATGTATGCACAGATTAATACTGGTTCCATCACCAACATTCATGTATGCACAGATTAATACTGGTTCCATCACCAATATTGATGTAATGATGATTAATATGCGAGATGTTTTCCATAATCAGACAACACATGTAATATGTTTTTCCTATAATAATGATACTAAAGAGTAAACCA
>JADZMA010002497.1:0-11876 GCA_020796225.1 Arion vulgaris
GCACTAAGGACAGACCCCTGGGGGCCTTCTCTAGTTTCTCTTGGAGGACATAGATCACTAAAAAGATGTTCCATGGCCCTTTTTTGGGAGAAAACTTGATCCATTGTAAAAACGTAATCACAAAGTACTGTAGTTGTACAAATTAAAAAATGACAAATAAATACAACGTTTGACCAACAAGGCCTTTATCAAGCAAGCAACAACAGCATGACAAATTTTAAAAAACAAAGGGGCACCAAAAAAAAAGCGTTTCAATGAAAATCTGGAAATAAAACCTATTTATTTTTAGGGTTTTTATTTCCAGATTTTCATTAAACGTTGTTTTGGTCATCCCATGTTTTTAAGTACTCTTTGTTCGTTTGTGATAAACCCTTGTTTCAACATGCTTATTTGTGTTTGTAATTTGTAAACTACAGTACTTTTGATTACGTGTTCTAATCAATCTTCTGCAGTCTCATCTGTTTTGTGAATATATGTATCATTGAACGATGCATTTGCAGTGATATTGCATCTTCTTCTTCTTCTCTTCCACCATTTACTTCTTTATAGAAGTGTTGGGATGAAGCAGTAGTGATCTTGTGTGTCTTGTTATAAGGCACTTTGTAAGCTGATATTCATGTTAAAGAGCTGTTCTTGATTCATCGCTCCATCTTTGCATGGTCTTCCTCTTGCCTTGTACTCATTATACTTTTTCTGTGTGGCTTCTGTGGTAGGCGATACCAGGACATTCTGGTCAGGTGTCCAAACCATTTAATCTGTTCTTTTATGAATTGCATAACTGGTTTCACATCCAGTCTCCTTCTGATTTCTTCATTTCTAATTTTGTCTCTTATTGTCACACTGCAGCTCTTCTAAGACACCTCATCTCTGTGGTTATGATTTTCCGCTCATTAGCTGCTGTTGTGGCATATTTGACACTGTAACATAGTGTTGGCCAGAAAATCGTTCTTATAATATTTGCTTTAGTTGTTAGCGGTATCTCTTTATGTGACAACAGTGGTGTTAACTGTCCCAGTACTTGGTTAGCTTTTGTGCAACGATTGCTGATTTCACTATCGATACTTCCATCTGCTGTGAAAATTGCTCCTAAGTATTGGCCTCAATTGTTTGTTTTATGTCTACGTTCTGGAGTTTTATTGTAAGGTTTTCTGGTTGTCTACTTATTGCCATTGTCTCTGTATATATTGGATGATGTATCACATAATGATGTCACATGTATCATAAAATTGATGTTATTTTTGGTTTAGTAATTATTTTATGGATGAATACCATGTGAATCATAGGTAATTGTGAATCTATCAGCTGATTTATTGAAGGATAGGACCATCATCATTGCACTCGTTGAGTAACCATGTGTGCTTCGATCTCTTTCTTACACAGGAAGATCTCAGCGGCAGTGCATGATCTCTGTAGTACTGAGAGTGTCGCGTAATTTAAAGATGATGAAAATATTTTTGTAGGAATTTTATTTTAAATCTTTTTTCTAATGAATTTTGACAGGGTGGTGGTTTTCCAGCCTGCTCTTCTCGATATTAAACTGCTAATGGATCTTTCGCCTCCACTTAAATATAGGATGTCCGTTTTACTGCCCGTTCCGATAGGACTAAATCTATCTACCTACACTGAGATAAGTGCGCTCTCAATTAGTGACATGGGCCGTCTCAGACACTGGAGCGAGTTCGAAATTAGGCGTTAAGTGTGGACATGCCAGACAGTGTCGTCTTCGTGGTAGAGAGAAGATATAGTAATCAACTTCTCATGGAGTGCGGTGAGCAAATGGACTTTAGGATGGCTGCTGCAGCGGACAGAGCATGCATGGGAATGCCCAATGTGCTGTGAGTTGATGCATAACATAACATAACATAACTGAGATAAGGGATCTTTGGAAAAATATCCTGATGGCTCCGAGAGCAAACCAAGCACCTTTGCACGAGACATGCACCTAACCTCTATACCATAGAGCCCCCAAATCTATCAACTATAAATGGCTAGTAGGAAAGCTGAAAATTATACAACGCTGCTGACAGGATCTAAAGATGACTTTGTCTTCATGATCTAGCATGGCAAATTCCTGAACACAGAAAATATCCAAAGTGAAATTTGTAGAAAGTAAAAACCCTTTTTCATACCAAGTGGTATATTAGGTAATACTGTGTTAGGCCTGTATTTTTTATTGACCTTCAGACTACGATGGGTAATGTGGTCAACATCACGTTGGCGCCTTTACTTCCCAGTGCTTTTCATGTACGAATTAAGGCTGGAGTCGACCTAAGAGGCGTTACGTTCAGAAAAATATTTCCGCCCACTGTGGAGATTGAACCCGGACCCACTAGTCTAAAGTGAGTTCACTAACAGCTATGCTACTGTGGCTCTCAAGAAGTAAAGAAAGGAATAAAATAATGAGGCAGCTTACCCTCATACATTGTACAAATAAGCATGTGATCCTCAAAGCTAGCTGCCCATAAGAATGTAACAATAGACTTGTGGTTAATATCTCGTAGTTTGGAGTACAGACCCCAGTGATCTCCCTCATCTGATGTAGAGACGTGTGACATGATTGAGAAAATGGTTTATTGCAATTCTATCATAAGTTATCTTATTTACGTTCTCTGTATATATTGCAAATATTGTAAATGTATCACTCGCGAGTGGTTCAAGCCAAAATTTGGGGTGTAAACTTCTTCTTCTTCTTCAGCGATCTCTGGTCATCGCAATTTACTGTGGACCACAAACTGGGCAGGCAGCTTCAGGTCTGTCAGGTTTCCCCAAAGCTTAGTTTTCAGGTCGACTGGTGTGGCCACTTTTTTCTCAGCTCACACAGAAGAGGACAGTCTTGCGGAATGCTCTGGTGTCTGTTCTGCCTGCTGACACTGGCGAAGCTGTTTGACTTATTCCTAGTCTGTATAAGTTTTTTGTTGAGTCTGCAGTGTCCGGTCGTAGTCGAAATATAATGACCTGGTCTGTTTCTTAGGTCTTTGGGAGTCTTTTCCATAATCATATCCAGTGTTTGTCTTCAGTCTACTGCAGATTTTCTCTGTATGAGGGTTTTGACCTCTTGAAAAAAGGGAGGTAAATTTTCTTGGCACTGCCCTCCTTAGCTAAGACACCCAGCACTCTCATTGCCTGCAATGCCACAGTGAATGGAACCCACTGCAGTAATTTCTGCCTTTCTAAAGCTGAGCAAGTTCTCTTTGTAGTTTTTGTACTGTCTGTCAGTGGTTTGCCCCCAGGGCTTGTATGGCTGACAATGAGTCTGAAAAAATACCATCTTGTTTGCAGCTGCTTGCAGCTTATTCATGTGCTGTGCTGCCATCAAAAGGGCTATGAGTTCTGCTTTGTAGTTGGAACATATTCTTCCAGTAGGAGCCGCTAGAACACAGTGGTAGCATCTGGGTGCCTAATGTACCTCCTGCTCCACCATTCATAGTTGCCTCCATTGCCCGATCCATCTGTGTAAATTCTTATCCAGCTGTCTTTGGAAACATGTAATGGAGATGTTCCATTGTATTGCTTTCACTAGATTAGGCTGCATCTTTGTTAATAATTTAGGGATGGGGGTTGAAAGTTTAGTGGTACTGAGTCGGGTTTCCCCAGTGATCAAAAGCAATTCTTCAGGTATGGAATTATGATTTATAGTTCCCAAAGTATGACTTTCCTATTTCTTTTGCTTTGTGGTTTAGACTTGTGCGCTTTAGTCTGTTCTTTGTTCTAGCCGCCATTTTTTCATGCAGTGGATGGTGAGGCATTCTTTTGATCCTTTCAGTCTGTAGAATCACTTTCTCCTTCTTCTGTCTTCCAAGGGCTGGATGTTGGCTCCCTTTTTCCATTTCTACAATTGGTGTAGTTTTCATGGCCCCCAAAAATAAATACGCAAAACACCTGTTTTGTTTTTTTCCAGTATCGATTTGTTTGAATGGGCTGCTGATATCCATGTCGATGATGCATATTCAGGGTCAGTCTAACTGAAAGTGTACACCTGACTCAGGATTAAATATCAGCTCCCAGGTAGTTCAGCCAGCTTCCAATCACACTTTGTTTCCTCATAGCCTTTCTGTTTGTTTCCATTATGTGATGTTTCCATGTCAGGCGACTGTCAAGCAACTCCCAAAGGTTGGAGTATGGGAGCGAGGGCGATATCATCGTTAAATTTCAGTCTGAAATGTTCTTCCTTTGTTGACAATAGAAAAGCGTTCTATAGTTTTGCTCGGTTTTTTCTAGACCCCATTTCTGCCCACATTATGGCGCTGTTCAGGCTGGCCGGGAGGTTTAAGGATGGCAGGCCCCAGAAACTGGAGGTGTACCACAAGCTAGATCATCAGCATGGAGAAGTGTGATACATGTCTGGGCAGAGTTTGTGGAATCTTAATATATACCAGGAAAAGCAATGGGGACAGTCGCATGCCCTGTGGGACTCCTGCTTTAATTTGAATCTGGGACTGTGCACTCCACCCAATTTTACAGATGCTTGTCTATGGGTAAGAAAGTCTTTTACCCAATAGTACATTCTACCCCGTATTCCACTGCGTAAAAGCTTGAGTAGTAAACCCTCTTTCCAGACTTTGTCGAAGGCCTTAGACATGTCGAAGAACACTGTGGGGGTTTTCTTTTTTTCTTGAAGCCATTTTCTATGTCCTGTCGGGTATGCCACTTGGTCATCAGTGCTTCTATGCTGCCTGTACCTTCTGGGCTGGATCAGTTTATGGTTGGATTCAAAAACCACTGGAGTCTAGGGGTTATCACTCTCTCCAGCAGTTTTGCAGTGCAACTTTAGCAAACTTATAGGTCTGTAGCTCTGCGGATCCTTTTTGTCTTTTCCACTTTTGAAATTGGGGTGGATTGTGGCTTTTTCCAGATGTCTGGGACTCTCCCCTGTCTCCAACTATTGTTAAAAATCTGGAGTAAAGACTCTGTGCTTGGGCCTATTTGTTTGAGCATGTCGTTTGATACTCCATCTGGTCCGGGGCCCTTTCGATTGAGCTTTCAGTGTTTTCTCTGCAGCTCAGTCAGTGTGATGTCTACCTCCATCAGGGTTCACTTGTTGCTTTTGAATGTAGCATTTATCTCACTTCTGACTTCTTTCCCTTGCTCTTGACTTATTGAGCAGGGAGCTTTCTTGCTTGTAACACGGGGCCCCATCAGGGTGGCTGCTCGCTTTCCTGTAAATTGTTCTCCTTGCTGGAGAACGTTTCCCTCTAGATGGTTGTCATCGTTCAGGGTTTTTGTAAGTCTCCACAACTTTTGAGTATCTTTTTCCATGTTCAAAAAGCTGTTTTTTCTTTCAAGGTTTTCTACACTGCTGGTTTCTTTCTCTAACAAAAAGGGGCCCTTGCTCTATTGTGTTGCATTACATTTAGCCCGTTAGTGCGAGTTCCATTGTATTTCTGGCACTGCAAAGCGAGCTATGGAGAACTTCCATCTCTGGTGTCCAAAATGGCTTGTAGTTTTTTCTCCTCCCTCTGGGTATAGCCTTTTGCAGCATCTAAAATGGCTTTATTGAATGAACGTGCATCTCTGTCCATTTTTCCCTGATTGATTAATTTCTTTACAGTACTTGTCTGCTAGTTCTTGGAATAGCTTCAGTCTGCCTTTTGAAATTTCCCAACTAGAGGAAAGGTTTGTAAGTTCCTCCTTGTTAATGTTATTTATGAGGGTTTCACTGGTCTATAGTCACTACCTCCAATCTGTATAAACTTCCTTCCGGTTATCCTGTGAATGTAGTCTGTAGCAAAAGCCAGATCTGGGGTGCTTGTTGTGCGCCACCGTCATGAGTAACATGTGTGAGGATCATCTGGGTGGTTGAGAATGGTGAGACTGTTGGTGATCAGCCATTCTTCAAGGCTTTCACCTCGAGGATCTAGGTGTCTACCCCCAAAGCTTGGTGAGTGGCTGTTGAAGTCTCCTACTATAAGCAAGTTGTCATCTTGAACTTTGATAGCTTCCAGCTCAGTTTGAATGGAGGGTGGTGAGTATATATTGTATAGTGTCATCTTAGTTTTGTTGATAAGGAGTTGAACAGCTATGAATTCTGTCCATCTGATTGGACCTGTGAGTTCAACTCCCGGTAGGGAAATTACGAACTAGGTATCTCCACCCTTATGTCTATTTTCTCTATCCGGAGGTTTCAAATCCTCTAATGCTGAATCTATTTCCCCCGGGTTAAGGTCGTCTCTTGGATACAGCGATGTCAATCTTTTCTGCTTGAGGGGTTCCTCTACTCGTTTTTGTTGGTTACCTTCTGCATTCCATTGCATAATTGTGAGGGTGAAATTTGTCCTTGCTGCCCGTAGTAATACCCTGTCCTCCCCCGGCTTGCAGAATCAACAGACGCCAGTAGAAGGTGGACCCCTTGGGCAGAGGTCGGTCCCACCACCCATGGCTGTTTCCCATGGTGGTGGCACCCCAGATTTTATAAATATTTGCGCTGGCCATTTGAGTTGTTCGTATGTGTCGATTCCTCCCCGCCAATAATGGCTGACCACATTCCGTTTCTGAGGACATCTTTTTTTGAGGTTGTTCTCTAGACAGTTGCAGTCCCCTGCTGGCGAGATCTGTCTTCCCCGGGGTTTTTCTGGGTCGTCCCACTCTAGATGACTTCAGCCTTCTGTTGCCGACTACCGAGGGTTTTTTCAGGGTGTGCTCCTGGACACTGTAGTTTAATCCCTATGCTTGGGGAAAATGTCATAAAATAGAAGACAAGACAAGAAAAGGATGTCCTCCTCAAGAGAGAGAGGACAAGTGCTATTTGTCCCATAGCTGGGGATGGGTTGGTTGCAGCCCGGCATTTACCACTCGCGGTGGGTTCTGCACTGTCACCTGAGGCCCCATCCTGCTCCGCCTTTTGGTCTGGCCTTTCACCTTCAGTCTGTTGGCTTGGGTTTGACCTGCCAGGAGTTGAACTCCCGGACATAGCCTGAAGTATCCTAAAGGCACACAAACCCTCCCAACCCCCGATAAGGTAGGCTAATATGGAGGGTGTAAACAATAGAACCACTGTTACCTGCCAGCATGCGTGAGGTGACTGAGGAGGTTGGATGAAATCGGATGCACATGTCCTAAGCGTGTAGAAGTCTATGTGTCTGAGGCCTACCAAACCAATGTGCAAAGTATACACGTTCTTGGCAAGATCAAACATATCACAAAAAGTGATTAAAATTGGTCGTAAGAATGAGCTAAAGAAGAAGATTAAATGTATCAAATCACACGAAACAATCAGCCCAATCTGTAGTTAATACATGTTTAGTTAGTTAGTTAGTTAGTCTTTCCTCTTGGGCCTGTGGGCGCGCATGAGGGCATAGCTCTCCATGTCTCGCGGTTCGTTGCTTTTGTTTTAAGTCTTTAATGTTTTCTAGGCCCATCGTTGAGCCTTCTCTGGTGATGGTTCTCAAAAGTCTCTCTTGGTCTTCCTCGTTTTCTTTTCCCTCTGGTGTCCATATGAGGGATTGGTAAGAGTCTTTCTCATCCATTCTAAGTATGTGGCCCATGTAGTTCCATGCGCTTTCTTATAAAATTTGATACATTTTCTTGCTTGGTCTCTTGTCTTATTTGTGTATTGGGTCTGAAATCTGACCATTTGAGGTTCAGTATTCTTCTAAGACATTTATTCTCAAAGTTATCTAATTTTCTTTCTAGAGCTTTTGTTGCTTTCAACTCTCATCCATAAGTTAATACTGGAATCACACAGGTTAAAAATCTTTAATTTTAAGTGCTTGCTGAGTGAATTGGACTTCCCTATATTTCCCTAGAACAAACAAAGATGATGATATAGATAACATAAATTGGCGTCTGGCCCAGGGGATAGTGACTCGGTCTATTAACCTCGGCGTTCTGGTTCGCATCACGCTGCGGACAGTTTTGGTTCAAATTATTTGCGTGGATTTTTACAAAGGGCGATCGACTAACCGTTCGAAAGCTGACAAACTATTGAGCGTAATAATGCCTAGACAAATCACAATGTTAAAAGTTGGGTTGATTTGCAAATTCCTGTAAAGGATATCAAATTTAAATTTTTTAAAAAAAGTCCCAAAAAGAAGGTATTGTTAATCTTCTTCTTTTGTTGTCACATTATTGCCGGGTTGTTACCTAGTGTTGATGTTGGTGAAAATGTCTTTTCTGGTGTTGTTGGTAGCTTTTTGTAAGCATCGCAATTCCCTGTAGTTATTTTGCGACCGTGCTTACTCATTGTCCATGTTTGGCTCTGGTAACACAAAGTAGGTATGAAAATGCTGTTGATCATCTGTTGTTTAGCTGTCAGTAACATTTTTGGGTGCCCTAACAATGGGGCTGACTGTTGGCACCTCTTTTTCACTCTATTCTCTATTTTCTATCCTTCTTCCATCTTCTGTGAATATGCTTCTAAAGTATTTGAATTCTTCTTGGTTATGTAGTGCCATTGACATTTGGGTGTTAGTTTATTCACAAAATAGATGAGACTGCATTTAAACTATTTGATTGGCAAAACACATAATCACAAAGTACTGTAGTTTTACAAATTACAAAAACAATGACAAAATACAGAAATATTTCGACCAACAAGGCCATTATCAAGCAAACGAACAACAGGGTAAAATTTAAAAAAAGATATGGGACTACATACAAACGTTTCTAATGAAAATCTGGGAATAATTACGAATAACGAAATAAATGTAACACAAAAAACACATAAAAACTAGAAATAGAAGAGAAACAATGAAAATCTAGTAAATATATAACTTGAATACATGCAACATATGCCATATACATGCAGATCTAAGCCCGTGGTTCGGGGCCAAAATTTGGGGGGGTAAAAGAATAGAACCACTGTTACCTGCCATGCATGTGTAGGCGACTAAGGAGGTTTGGGCTGAAATCGGATCATGTGTCCTAAACATGAAGAAGGCTATGCGTTTAGAGGCCTACCAAACTAATGTCAAGTATCCCTTCTTGGTAAAGATCAAACATATCCGATGATTTTTTCTTCTTTCTTTCTTTCGTCCCCTTTCAACTCAGGCAAATTTCATCTCTGAAACTGATTTTTTCGTGAAAATCTGTTTTTCAATTTCTTACAATGGCAGCAGCGTGCACATTGTAAATTACTTTACACTGGCAGCCGTGCTCAATGTACTGTATTAGTATTCCCCCGCCATAAAAGGGAGATTTTCTCGACTTCAGAGGGACTCACGTTTAACGTCCTGAGTAAGACCAGGGACTCGAACAAATGCCGGACAGTAGGTTCGAACCGAGCTATGAAGCGTCTCACAGCTAGCAGGCCGAGCTATATCAACTACCTGACAGTCCCCCAAGTGATTAAATTGGTTTTCAAAGACGACGCAAAGAAGAGACATGCAGATGATTAGTTTATTATGTTTTCTTCCTATATTCATTATTTCGGTTTAGTCTATCAATTTTAAAGTCATGATTTATAAATTCTGGTTCAAGGTGTCAATATGATTTGTAGGTCTTGTTATTTTGGCGTATTTTTTCAGGCACTGATCATCTGCAAAAAGCAGTTCATTATTTCATCAATATCTGACTTGGACTCAGTAATTAAATTTCTTAATAACCCGTCCATTGCGATAATCTTCTTCTTCTTGAGCGCTCCATATCGACACATGTTACCCTCTGTGTATTTGTATGTGATTTGAACCTAAAAGCGATTGTACATTGTGCCAGTTATGCGCCTACAAGTAGGCCAGCACATCTGATTTCTCGTGCTTTTTATTTTCTAGGGTAGCTTCCTAGGTCCTACATCAGTTCCTCTTCGACATGCCTTGGGTAGTGGTACTATTCTTTGCTTCCCTTGTCTGTCCCGGTACCACATGGGTGGCAAGCGATGATGACAACAGTCTCAGACTTGTGCTGCTGCACGCAGAGTAGTGAAGATATAGACAACAGGGATAAAAGTGTAAACAATGAGAAGATATTGTTAATAAATCCAGTAAAATACAAAAGTTTGCTATATTTACATTATAATGTTGTTATAATGTGTCATGTTATATGTATCCTAGGGTTCTACCTTTTTTATCACCCAAAATTTAGTGTCTGAGTATGTATCAGATATTTCAGAACTGATAGGTTGTACCAGTACAGATTGTCTAGAGTCACCCATCATACAAACCCTAACCCAGTCCTGTCCTTCTACTGGCATTGAGGCATAAGACAGTGTTGGATTTAACTGTTGACAAAACAAGGCAAATGCAACTCAATTAATAATGGCAATGCAAAAGAATAGTGAAAAACAAAATCTATATCGCAATGTTGCAAAAATAAAAATAATGTCACTTGGATAAAACAAGCAAAACAAAGATTATATTTATCAAGGAGAGAATATAGAAAATGTGAACAGTTTTGAGTATCTCGGTTCACTGTTAACAAGAGATGGAAATGGAATGAAGGAAACTGGATGAAGGAAATTAATAAAAGAACAAACATGGCCGTACACAAAAATTAAACAACTAAAAACAGTTTGGAATAGAACTAGTAGGGACAAACAAAGATACAGAAACCCTTCTTTAACTCTTTCATTCTGTAATTTGTTTTTCTCCTCCAGACACATTTATATTGATTGCATAGGATACTGAATTGAAGATGAGAATACTAGGCATGCATCTTCCCAGTGGCAACATATGGGTGTGAAGCATGGACATTTAACAAGGTAGTGAAAAAACATGTGCTTTTGAAAATAAGCGTTACAAAAGAATCCTCTGTATATCTTGGACAAAGAGAGAACAAATGATCTATCAGAAAGAACTCAAAATCAAGAAAACTAGCAGATTCTACAAATAAGAATAAGAAAATTGAAGCATTTTGGGAACATAAAAGAACACAAAGGGCTGGAGAAGACTTATGTAAGGAGGTATCCCGGCAAAGATGAGAAGAGAAATACCAGGGAGAAAATGAATTCAGGATGCAGTTGGTGATTTGAGCAGAGAAGACTGTTATGTAAGGAGGTATCTCGGCAAAGATGAGAAGAGAAATACCAGGGAGAAAATGAATTCAGGATGCAGCTGGTGATTTGAGCATAATGACTGCAGTGGCTGAAAATCTGGCCTCTGAGAGAGAAATTCTGAAGGACTGTAAGAGTGGCAAAGTTCTGCTCAGGACAAGCTATTGAATGATGAAGCAAATAACAAGCACTCAAAAACTGAGCATCATCAAGTGTCTCATATGCTTATCATTATTATATGTGCAGAAAATATGGACAATGAACAAACAGCATGAAAAAGAAATCGAGAATTGAAAAATTGGGCATATACAGAACAGGCGAGAGATGTCAAATAAAAAAAAAACTAATAATGCAGTGCTCAAATAACTAATAGTGGAAAGAGAATTATTCAAAACAATAACATTAGGACAAATACTGTATTTTGCATTCGCTTCTTAGGTAAGTTGTCTGGGTTTAATTCCACAGAGGAAATGAAATTGTTTCCAACTGCAACGACCCTCAGATCGACACTGCCTGAGTTGGATACCTGAAAAGCACTGAGAAGTTAAGTCGGCCGGTGTGATGTTCACCATTGTGTGCCTGCGGACAATAATAAATATGAGTCCAACACCGCATTCCCCAATATATCTCATGGTATGCAATAATGGTTCCCTTTTTCTTTTTACTGAAATACAGTTTTGGGGACATAAAAGTACATAACAAATTGAGAAAGACATATTGAAGGGAAAGTTGCAGATAAAGGAACAATTTAACAGGGACAGTTGCAGGTAATGGAGCAAAGTGAAAATAGATATAATCTGGAGGGAAACATTGTCAGAGTGTATCATTAACTTCTGATGTCAGCGAAGGCTTGCTGCTATGGTGAGAGACACCAGTCAAATGGTAAGCAGGCCTCAAGCAAAAATTAGCCAGAAGCGCAATACCAGGCGCCATGGTTTATGCCGAATTGACAGGC
>JADZMA010002498.1:0-11870 GCA_020796225.1 Arion vulgaris
GATCTTGTCCAGAACTTTAGCATCAAACCAGAAGAGATTGTTCTTGTCTTCAGTTTCATCTTTGATAATGGCTCTGGGGATAACCTTACTCTTACTAGTTTGTTCCAGCCTTTCCCTCACCTTGCAGGCTCTGCTCAAGTAGTTTGCCTTCGTCTCGGCTGTTACAGATTTTTGTGCATCTGATTCATCGTTTTATGGGTTTAATCTTCTCTCTTTACTGATCGGTTTCTTCGGAAGTAGTGCTTCTATTCTTTGGTACTCGGTTTTCCATCTCTGACTGTGCCAACATGCCTCATCGTCACTCTGCATGGCTGGTACGGTCATCTCTATCTTCTTCAGTCTCTCATGTCTGTCTAACTCAGCTAATCGGTGCTCTAGAACGGGCATTTCCTCCTGATCCACTATCTGGTCTGATTTGGCACAGTCGTTTATATTCTTGTCTCCTAAGATTTTCTGCTCGTTTCCTCTTTACTTGGGCTCTTAAGTCTTCTTGTCTTTCCTTCATAGTTCGGTTTCTGTTCACCACTATCTCTGTTCTGACACTGCTATCTGTCGACCCTTTTCCGCTCTGTTCGACACTGAAACTTCGCGCCTTCTATCACTTCCATTATCTCTCTCCAGTCATAGACTGATTCTGCTTCTGTTCTAACCTGATGGTTCTGGGCTGTCTCTAAAATTGGCCGGCATATTAGGAGAACAGTTCTCCTCCTACTTCTTTAAGACTGGTTCACTTATCTCTTGCTCATCTGTCCTCAACCATTGGGCAGGTGGTTTAACAACTCGGCCCTCGAGCTGGTGTTTTATTTGATACGAGCCGTTTGGGTGTTTCTAATCACCCATAACCCTTCTCCCATTTATTTTAATTTGACCTCCTGGTATGGTTTTATAGTATACTCGGTCTCCGACGCTGAAATCGTGTGCTTTGCTCCCCTGTCAGCATAATGTTTTCCTTTGAGAGCTATCCTGTTATTCTCACTACTTGGACGTGGGCTCGATGTAACTCTTGTATCAACGTTTCTATGGTTTTCGCCTAAATATTTTTGTCTTGGTCGCAACAGATTGTCTAACGGCAGTAATGGTTCTCTTCCATACATTAGATAAAACGGCGAAAACTTGGTACTTTCGTTGCGATGTGTTCTAATAGCTGCCTGTGCCTGATTCAAATGCATGTCCCATTCACTCGGACTCGTCTTAATGCATTTAGCAATGACATTTTCGGTTCTATGCTGCGTTCGTTTATGCCATTAGCCTGGGCCATGTAGAAGTAGTTATATGTTTTATGTTGAAACGATTCAAGGTATTTCGAAACAGCTGACAGTGAATCTCCTCCATTGTCCGTGAGGATGACTTGGGACAACCATATCTCTGGCAAAATTCTGCTATTAATATTTGCGTATAGTTTCGCTATCTTTGTTAGGTATCGGAAACACTCTGGCCAGCGACTGTAACAGTCCGTGAACTGCAAAATATATTTATTTCCGGACATAGTTGTGTCAAACGGTCCTGACACGTCTATGCTCACTTCTAGCAAAGTTGGGTAAGTCGGTTTTTGTAACGACTTTTCTGACCGTCATCGAACGTAATTCACATATTTCACACCTTCCTACATGTCGCTTCACGTCCTTGTACAAAACGCTAATAGTATTTCTCTGATATACTATGGGTGCATTTATCGCGTCCCATATGCCCATTTTCTTCGTGATATTGTATGAGAATTACTTCCTTCTGATTCTCGGATGACAACCTTGTACTTATTCCCCATCCTTGTATGGTATATAGTACAACCTGCCATCTTGAGGTTCGATTACAAAATTCTTGTACCTTGGTGTCTTCATTATCTTCCAACTCTCGTCGTATTTTGCCCATCTGCATCTTCTTGTCTGTCGAGTGACTATTTCTACTGCTGTTTCGCGAAGGTTCATCATGGAAAGGTTAATGTTCGGGACAGGGGAAGAGCTGGAACTTTGGGATGGGCCTGGTCCTGTGGTGGTGGTGTCTAATATATGTATTTCATGGTGGTCATTTATGTCTCGCCTGGGTCCTGAGGACGTGGTCTAACAATGTTTATCTCCAAGTGGTGGTCATTTATGTCTGGCCTGGGTCCCGAGGGCGTGGTGTCTAACATATTTATCTCCAAGTGGTGGTCATTTAGTGCTGCCTGGGTCCTGAGGGCGTAGTGTCTAATATATTTATCTCTCAGTGGTGGTCATTTGTCTGCCTGGGTCCTGGGGGGCGGGTGTCTAATATATTTATCTCCAAGTGGTGGTATTATGTCTGGCCTGGGTCCTGTGGTGGTGGTGTTCTAAATATTTATCTCTGGTGGTGGTGGTTTTTATGTCTGGCCTGGGTCCCTGTGGTGGTAGGTGTCTAAATATTTATCTCAATGGTGGTCATTTATGTCTGGCCTGGGTCCTGAGGGCGTGGTGTCTAAACATTTATTTCAAGTGGTGGTCACTTATGTCCGGCCTGGGATCTAGGCGTTTCTGCATCGGTTTTTCAGGTATTCTCGACAGCATATCTGGCATGTATTTAATTTCCTGAGATATACTGTATTTCTGCGTCATACCCTTGGATATTCAAAGCCACGTTTGATGCGCGGTTCTATGGAGCCTTCAATAAGATTGAGGCTTATGGTCCGTCTGATCTTGAAGGCATTGTGCAGGTAGTAATCCAACTTTGTAGAGCATAGTGAATGGCAAGGCCTCTTTCTCAATGGTGGACCAATTTCGTTGGGATTTACTTTAGTTGTGACAAAACATAACGGCTTTGTTAGAATTTCGATAATCTCTGTCTCGCCTTCTTTGGCTGCCTGAACCAAACACGCTCCAATGGCTGTATCTGACGCGTCCGTATATAAGATTAACTCCCTGGACAAGTCTGGATGTGCCAGCAATGGCACTGAAACCAGGCATTTCTTCAGACTGTCATATGCCCTCTGACACTCAGTGGTCCACTTAACCTGTATACTTTCGAGTTAGTGCTATCATTGCTCAGCAATAGTAGAGAAGTTCGGCATGAACCGTCTGTAATAACCTGTCATCCCTAAAACCCTCCCCTCTTACATTAGTAGGTGGAGGCAGATTTAGATACATTGACCTTCTCATCACTGGGCTGACCCTTGTCGATTATAACAAACCCAAATACTGGTTTCTTCCTTTAAGAAATGACACTTGTTCAACTTAATTTTACGGAGTGTTTCCTGAGTCGGGAGAATACTTTTTCGATATGTTCCATGTGTTTCGCTAGATCATCGGTGTAAATAGTATGTCGTCGATGTAGGCCTGCGCATAGCTCTTCATCCCTGCCAACACCTCGTCCATCAGACTCATATAAGTAGCCGGAGAAGACTTTAGTCCAATGGCATCATGTTCCAGGTGAAACTCCCTCGTGCGTAATAAATGCAGTTTCTCGCTTCTTCGTGAGAGGAATACACCAAAACCTGCTCGCATCGAGCGTGGTGAAATACTTGACTTGTTCAGCATAGCATCGAGTGGTGAAATACTTGGACTTGTTCAAGTGCTAGCATCGAGCGGTTTGGACTTGTTCAGTCTGCATCGAGCGTGTGAAATACTTGGACTTGTTCAAAGTGCAGCATCGAGCGTGGTGAATACTTGGACTTGTTCAAACGAAGTGACTAGCATCAGCTCGGCGAAATACTTGGACTTGTTCAAAGGCTAGCATCGAGCGTGGTGAAATACGGACTTGTTCAAAGTGCTAGCATCGAGCGTGGTGAAATACTTGGACTTGTTCAAAGTGCTAGCATCGAGCGTGGTGAATACTTGGACTTGTTCAAAGCGTCTATAATGTTCTTCGATAATAGGTAAAGGTGCGATATATTCGGGTTATTCTATTTAAAGCCGATAGTCGAGCAAAACCGATGACTCCGTCCTTGATTCTATTACACTGGGGAGGACCATTCTGACCTCGCTCTATTGATAATGCCTGCCTTCGCATTCTTCAATGGCCTTCCATTACCTCCCTGCTCCAAGCGGCGTACTGATAGGGCGTAGGCTATGGGTAGTGCTCTACCTGTGTCATATCCATCTTTACAGTGAAGGTGACCGAGCTCCATGTCCGATAAAGCAAAATATCCTGATTTCTTTGACTAGATTTCCAAATGGTCTGATTCTTCCTTGCTCTCCAATGTAACATTAGCCTCTACTTCCCTTGACTGTCTGACGTTCGAATCTGGTATTCTACCGCTGAGTTTCTGCGGCCAGTCTTGATACGTTCTGATATGGAAACTGGGCTGTTTCTTCATCTCTGAACACATTTAATGCATAATCTTTCTTTCTAAAGGACCTTCCTCCTCTGACCAATGGGTATTCTAACTTATCTTCCTCTCCACTCCCATCTCTGCTTTCCAACGGTTCCTTTCAGTCTCAATAGACTTGGTTGTTTCCATTATTACCATTACATTGGGCAGTGTTCAGCTAGCCAGCCTAACTATTCCTTCTTATACCAGCTCACCATTAGGCATGGTTTTCTACAGGACAAGTCCTCATGATCTGTCCTTCCTTTATTTCACTACTGAACCACTGTGGCTAGTACTATATGCACCGTGCGGTCCGATAAGTACATCACGTCTCACCTTACTATACTAGCTACATCAGCATCTTCCTCCATATCTATAGGTTCTTTCTTCTATCCTAAGTTTCTTGAGATCAAATAAATTCTTAGCCTCTGTCTATTTAAAAAACTCCTACCCAATATCATCCTTCTATTTGTATTCTTGTTATGAGAACAGGATTTATGGTGGTATTCCCAGTCTTATCCTAATTCGTGAAACCCCGTGAACTTTAGAGTTTCCCGAGACCGACTCGAGTCTCACCCACATATATCTAACCTTAAAGGCCCCTATGATCTAAAAGTGTGCCAATGAGGCTCACACTAGCCCCGTATCCACTAAAGCCCTTACCTCTAACTTCCCACTCTAACCCAACAAGAACTAGGTCTCACATAGGAGTAGGTTTAGCCTGTAACCTCACCAGACCTGGAAATTTTTACCACCCTCGTGCTCTGCCTTACTGGGTAGCACGCCAGTTTCCCTATGAGAGGGTCTTTCATTTCTAGGATCCCAAATTGTGCACTGTGGGCCACATGTCCACATCTCTGACACAACTGGCAAACTAGGTTTCTATTTCTATCTATCCTCTCCTGCAATTTTAGCCATGTCCTCCCTTTTACACTGATAACAACGCTCTATTTTCACGGCCTGTACGGGTCTTTTTGACTGTCGCTGGTCGGCCGTTTGTCCATACTCTAACTCTGGTTTGGCTACTCCATCGGCTCTATCTGTCTGGGAGGACGGCGACATGTGTGATTCTAAACTTAACCGGAACCCTCTAGTTAGTCTTTCCTCTGTAATCGCGAATCTGACGGCATCATCCAGCTGTTGAAATTCACGATATATTTGCTCCTGATTTTATAGTCTCAGCCTTTGAAAAAATGTCGATCAGTTGTTCGGCGTGTTTCTTCCAGTAATTCAGGGCCTGGGAAAGCATCCCTTGCTAATACCCGAATTCTGTCGACGAACGTCTGGATGTTCTCTTTATCTTCTTTCCTTAACTCGGTTTATTCTCTGGCATCCTGATCTCGTGTCGTATACTGATTTAGGATTTCACGCCGCAATCCTCCAACTCATTGATTGTTCTACCTATTTTTAAATATGAGATAAATTCTTGCTGGACTGGCAAGCCAAGCTTCTTCATTCTAGGTCGGTCATGATTTGATCACTAGGAAAAGCTTCAATTCAGCATCTCTTTATTTCGATGTGTTCTCCCGAACAAGAAGTGATCTGACTATTTATTGTCTGGATTCTTGAGCAGTTCATACTTCAGTCATGGGAGTTCGAGAATATAAACGTAACATTCGCCATAGATAATTTTGATACACGTCAGTTATCACGAATAATACAATTCACAATATTATACAATATAAAATAGTTCACAACTCAATCTGAAATTAAGAATATTAGATCCTGCAATACTAAGTCATTAATGTACCAATTAACAAAGTCGTAATGATTATATCACATAAACACTATATACTCTTACAGTCACTATCTACAGACCATTGTTGACCTAATTTCACGTCACTAATCGAGGAATTCTATTACTCTATTCTATACCACACTACTAAACTATCTGACCTATGATCTATATAATGTTAGTAAACTAGTGACTTGACGAATCTAATTCTAAGAATGTTATAGTCGACGCTAGCAAACAAAAGTGTTTATAACAGGACTAGTTGGTACAAGGTCCTGTTGAAAGGGTAGCTAGTCGTTAATTTATAGAATGATACTTTCTATGAAGATGCAAGGAACATACATAAGTACACACTTGTTCTTCAAAACAATGAATTTAATAGCAAAGAAAAATATTGATCATAAAGGTATACTTCTCTAACTCAACGTCACTTTGACAACGTAATGTATGTCTTAATAATTAATCCTAGGCATCAACTCACATCAACCTAATTCATTCTATACTCTAATTGGAAAAACCGTCTTATAAGTTCACCGCAATTAGTTCATTTCACAATTAGACAATATATCTTTAGTTCGAAATTGTTCTTTACTATAAGTTCACTCAATTAGTTCATTTCACATAAACAATATTCTTAGTTCAGAATTGTTCTTTACCTTATAAGTTCAGCATATTAGCTCATTTACATTAAACATATCTTAGTTAGAAATCTGTTCTTTACCTTGATAAGTCTCACCGCAATAGTTCATTTACAATTAACAATATATCTTAGTTCAGTAAGCCTGCTTTGACCTTATAAGTTCATGCGATTGAGTTATTCACAATTAAACAATATATCTTAGTCTCAGAAATTGTTCTAATTGCCTTATGGTCAACTCCCATCAACCTAAGTTGATTCCTGCACATGCTACCCAGCAACCCCGTGTATGCTAGTTTGGCATACTCTGTTCAGAAACTACAGTGTCTCACCAACGCCTGCCTGAACTCTCTACTCCTGAGTGTCTGTTGGAACAGGCTTTTCTAGTCCTTGAAACAAGTTAATTTTTGTCCAGGGTTAAAGTTTGCCCTTTAACCCATACTAAAAGTTCGCTGATCGTCTCCCAGGCGTAGGTCGGCCTCTCAGAACTGGGTCGCCTGGTCTCTGGCTCGTCCTTGTTCTCTGGTCATCGCTTGGGCCTGTTTTTCTCCAACAATCAAATATTCATCAGATTTGGAAAGGCGTATGTTCCTCCGTATAGCGCAACAATATTCGCTTGATTCACTTCTTGCAGTTCTACCTACCTTTTCCTTAGTTCAACACTTGTGTTTTAAATTTTGTCAGAGAATATATAAGACTATAAGTTGAGTCTTCCTCTTCAACCTCATTCACACGGACTCAGTCTCGTGTGTTCCTCGAGTCATTTTCTCTCCTTGAGACAGTAACTATTCATCTTCTGTAGTGTGTGTCGCCTCTCTAAATCTAAAGTTTTATTTTTCTTCCTGTCATAACTATATCTCCTCAGTAGTTTTGTCTCTCTCTTCTAAATCTAAGGTTCCACTTTTCTTTCCTGTCATAACTATATCTCTCTGTAGTGTGTGTCGTCTCTCTTAAATCTAAAGTTTTATTTTTCTCTTCCTGCCTATAACTATATCTCTCAGTAGTTTGTCGTCTCTCTTCAAATCTAAAGTTCCACCATATATCTAACCAAAACCCCAGCTGCCTCTACCTGGGTCTCGAGATTTCCGAGATTAAAGGAGTCCTGAATACCATGGATTAACTAATGTCCTGAGTTAGTAAACTGCTGGTCAGCAACTAAATATTAGTAAACAATGTGTTTACTTACAGACTCAAGGACACCCACTAATGTAAAAAGGGGGTGGTTTGGGTTGACCCTGAATATACCTAATCAAACAGTAAAACTGTTACAGTTGGCCGGTCAGAAGAGTCAGGTTGTGATGTGTATTTTGCTTGAAATGTAACCACAATATCAACTTGATTGAAACATGAATATGACAGATGGGGAGAAATTTGCAGGTAGTAGAAGTTTAATTAACAAACATATAACTGGAACACTCAATCGCCACGTACTGACGGATACAGTAAAGATGATATGGTGTCACGCATTGACTGGTTCCATGATTGCTGTAAGATTTGTGAACTAATGTAATATAAAATTGTTGTATATCGGGATACGATAGATAAGCGGATACTACTAGCCTTCTCGTAATGTCTGTTAGTTTCATTGTAGTGAAAAATGATGTTCACACACTATCTCTGTCTTTCTTCCTATCACATCATCTCGTCGTATATCGTCATCGTCTTATATGGGACCATCACATATGCTACGGAGTATATGCACTGCAGCTGATATATTTCTGTGTAAGAATGAGATCAGAGCATACATGGTTACTGACCGAAGTGCAATGATGATAGCCATATAAATCTAACTCAATCATCCTTCATCGACTGTAAACTTGGTATATTAACGCTGTCACTAACTGTCAATCAAATGATATTTATTTTAGCTAATGGATCTGACAGAATTTACACAATACATACCATTTCAATATACATTGTTCTATTACAAGACGCTTTGTCTTGTTGATATGAAAATGACAATGTCAGACTCATTGATGTTTATCTTGACTTTACTATATTTATTCACTCAATAATTGATATTAAAACTAAGAAGCTAAGTCTTATATGGTTGCGACATTTGCTCTGTTCATTGCCTTCTCTTTGTAACGACGTGGACGGTCATTTGGTCTGACTGGACAAACTGATTAACATTGTATGTGAATGTTCATGAATAGCAACTATGCTTAATGTCATGTAATTATCAAATGTTTATGCGAAATTATGTGATTAGTTATAAACGATGATATATTCTCCTCTAGCGCATGTTGTCTATATTAACTTGCTATCATAATTTTGACAAAAGATAACATAACAGCTACTAAGTTGTCATTGTTCCGTAATTGCGTTACAATCAAAGGGGTGATATGTGGATAATAATGCGATGGAGATAACACGATCATTTACTCTGAGCCTTATAGCAAGTGGCAGTGCGACATGCTTCGTCATCATCTACATTTCACTAACCAACTACGGGTAGTTTAAAGTACACACTGGTGTGTTTATTAGTCATGATTTCTACACACGTGTCGCTAGCAGATAACAACGTGTTCAGTCTGTGTCCAAACATCCAATATTCACGTTAGATACAAATATAATCTGATATTCTTTATTCGTAGATGAGGAACAAGAACTAATTGTTGTACAATTTGATTTGATATCACCCGTTTTCTTTCTGTGTTAACCAAGGTTTTAACTGATGTCTGTCATGCATGTTGTATAAGCTGATTAGGAGATATTAGATCGGGAGGCTGGCACCATTGTTAAAACACTAACAAATGAAACATCTACAGAAGTAAAGACATAATTAAACACAAACTGTCATGACAGTCTGATACCTATGTGCAACATACAGCGAGACATGGACATGTATAGTGAACACGCAAGAAAATTAAACCATTTCCACACAAGATGTCTCCGCAGAATACTAAAAATAAACTGGCAGGACAAAATTCCAGACAGCGAAGTCCTCACAAGAGCAAGATCCCAAGCGTCAACACCCTGTTGCAGAAGTCCCAACTGAGATGGGTCGGTCACGTTGCTCGAATGCCTGATAAACGCATCCCAAACAGTTGATGTATGGCGAGCTTGAAGGGGGCAGACGTTTAGCTGATGGACAGAAAAAAACGCTTTAAAGACACTCTTAAAGTGTCTCTGAAATGCTTTGATATAGACAATACGTGCTTGAATCCCTTGCAAGATCGCCAAATGTGCGCTGTAACAAAAGAGGAGCCCGAATAGCTGAGAATCATCGTATTGTTGAGTCACAGAGAAAACGAGCAGCGGAAAAGACAGAGCAACAACACGCACATGTCTAACCTTTATCATGCCCCACCTGTGGTCGGGATTCTGTTCTAGGATTGGACTCTACAGTCACCTCGCACACCCAGACAGGTGCAACAGACACGTCTGAGATTGTTGTCACATCGCTTAGTGATGGACGGTATATTAGTAACCATACTATAGATGGTGACTGCAGTTAAGCTGTGTAGAATGACGAAACACGTTGAAGCAAATAAACAAAGTAAAACTTGGAACACTATTTTGGGCCTGGATGGAACGAACCATAACCAAACTTTAAACAAAAACAAAATTTTTGAGTTTTTGCAACACTTAACAGAAACTTCTTAAAAATCCTGGAAAAAAAATAAAAAGATACCATAAAAAAACCTGCAAATTTTGGCTTAATAAACCTGTAAAAAGATAAGTATATTGGTAACCATGGGAACTGGTTTTGAAAAAGAAAGAAGGCTGGTTTTTGGACCCGGAAGGGGGGACGCCCGCCGAAGGTGACCGGATAGGAAAAACAAAACATGGCTAGTAGGATGGAAAAACTTGCGAGACATCTTTTCAGTCCGGCGTCGGCGACGCCCAAACGACGAACTAGATTTGATTGCCCGTTAGAAAAAAAGGCTATACTATGTAGGGGGTTTTTATATAATCACGTTTATTTCGTTATCATTGTTTTTTAGAATTAAATCCCCCGATTTGGCTATAGATGTGATTTGAGGTTTTTAAAAACTTTTTAAACCCACGTGTCTAAACCCGGGAAAAAGTCTCCTTGTGGGCTTAAAGGCGAATGGTGTCGGGAAGGTTCTTTTTATTCTTAACAATGTTCAATTACATCTTTCCATCATTATCTAGTTTTTTGCTTGTCGGGCTTGCTCACCAACCACGCTGAAATGTGTCCTTGTCCGGGGGAGGATCCCGTAATGCGTAGTCATATTTAACTCGTTCTTTACATTTTACCCCATCTCCTTGGTTTTGATCGTCATCCTCATTCCTAGATTGCATGTTCCCTGTCGTAGTTTATTCCCTGTCCTCCAGCAAACCTTCTTCAAAGAATCATTCGTTTTGTATATTAAATTTTAATTTTTTTCATATTTATCTATCTCTAATTGATCTCCTGGGGTATATCAACAATTACCCAATCTTCTCTTTTTAACTCTCGTCTGTTTTTGTTTAGATGTGATTTTTTTTCAATTTTTTTTTACCGTTCTAATTTAGGCCGTTTTGTTTCCCCCTTTTCGTTTTCCCCCCGTATCATTAAAAATTTTTAAAAAACAGTTGTCAATTTCATCATTTGTCGATCCCTTGGATCCCCCTTGTTGATGAGGGTGGTGATATTGAAGAGTTCTGAAATATTCTTTTTTTGAATAATTAAAATTAAAGGGATTTCATTTTCTACTCCCACAGTGTTTTTTGTTTTGTATAATTTTTTTTTAGTATGTGTTAAAAAATTTAAAAATTATTTGAAATTTGATGTGAAACCGACGTTTTTTGGGTTGTGGTTTTTCCCCGGAAAAAAACAGTGTATAAACGGGACAGGGCAAATTTCTGCAAGTTTAACTCTTCAAATAGAACACTCCCGCTTTATGTTTTGCAATTTTTCCCTAAAATTTGGGAATCAATAGCCTTTTTTTTTCCATTTTGTGGAAGATACAAAAACTTTTTTGAGATCTATATATTGTATAGGGTGATGTCTTATTGAAAAATCTTCACTTTCGTAAGTTCCGGCAAAAGTGTGGAGTGGGAATTTTTTTTTACATTCTCAGCCAATAGAATAGTTGCTTTGTGGTGTTTTTGTCACATATAGGACCGATTGGCGAAACATAAAAAGTTAAAAATAAGGAATCCTTTTTGGGTATTTGACCCCTTCCCCAAAAGGGAAAAAGAGATTCTTTCAGCCCCCAAAAAAATACCATCCCATCTCAATATCAAACACCCCCATCTTCCCCCCGGGGCAACAATTTTTGGCGCTATTA
>JADZMA010002499.1:0-11867 GCA_020796225.1 Arion vulgaris
TATCGACTTGGAAAGTACCGCTGACAAATTAGTAGATTCCTTCAGTTAGAGACGACATCTGTACAACATAATGGTTGCACTGCTAGGAGACGAAATTGGCTGCATAAAAATGTGAACTTGATAGAAAACGGTGGAAGAATATTAAAGAATATCGTCGTAATTATTTCCCTAGCTGTATGAATAGAATAGACAAGGAAAAAGAAAGAAAATCGGGAAGACCAAAATGCATAGACAGATACATTTAAGTATCGCTAATTAGCTTATGTATCAAGTTAGTGCAATGTCTGCGTCCATGGTCAGTTTGTTTGTTTGTTTATGTTCTTATCAATCAAGTTATCACTCTTTGTGATATGTTTGATGTGCTACGAGATCGGAAATACGTTGCGCCTTTAGCTCTGTTCATAGACTCCTACCAATGTAGGACATGAGCATACGAAACTTGTGGATCGTGGATCTCTAACCCTAAAGATGATAATAATTGTGTTTGATTTAAACAAATTATAAATATACTATTTTCATTCTTCATAGCCACAAATTTTCGACCTAGCTGGTCTCAAGACTCACAGATTTGTCTCAAGACTGTTCTCAAATAACTGTTATAATGTTTCATTTTGTTGTGTTTTGGATCTGTATAGAACAACTAATCTTATTACAATTTTGTCTATTGTGGTCTTGGTGATACCAGACATACAAACTCTTACCTACATAGTTAGTTATGTGAGATTCGATATAATATCAACCCAGACATACAAACTCTTACCTACATCGTTAGTTATGTGAAAATTCGATATAATATCAACCCAGACATACAAACTCTTACCTACATAGTTAGTTGTGTGAATTCTATATAATATCAACCCAGACATACAAACTCTTACCTACATCGTTAGTTATGTGAGATTCGATGTAATATCAACCCAGACATACAAATTCTTACCTACGTAGTTAGTTATGGATTCGATATAATATCAACAGACATACAAACTCTTACCCCCATCGTTAGTTATGGAGATTCGATATAATATCAACCCCATACAAATTCTTACCTACATAGTTAGTTATGGAGATTCGATATAATATCAGCCCATACTACAAATTCTTACCTACATCGTTAGTTATGGAGATTCGATATAATATAAAGCCCATACACTACAAACTCTTACCTACATAGTTAGTTATGGGAGATTCGATATAATATCAACCCATACATACAAATTCTTACCTACGTAGTTAGTTATGTGAATTCGATATAATGCGTCCATCGCAAGCGATATGACAACAATCTCAGACGTGTACTGTTGCACCTCTCTGGTGTGTGCGGAGGTGACTGAGAGTCAATCCAGAACAGAATCCCCGACCACAGGTGGGGCATACATGATCAAGGTTAGACATGTCGTGTTGTGCTCTGTCTTTTCGCGCTGCTCGTTTCTCTGTGACTCAACAATACGATGGTTCTCAGCTATTCGGGTTCCTCATTTGTTCTTACAGCGCCACATTTGGCGATCTTGCGCAAGGGATTCCCAGCAGTATTGTCATATCGAAGCATTTCAGAACACTTAGAGTGTCTTTAAAGCTTTTTTCTGTCCACCAGTAAACGTCTGCCCCTTCAACTCGCCATACATCAACTGTTTTGGGATGCGTTTATCAGGCATTCGAGCAACGAACCCATCTCAGTTGGTCTGCAACAGGGTGTTGACGCTTGGGATCTTTGCTCTTGTGAGGACTTCGCTGTCTGGAATTTTGTCCTGCCAGTTTATTTTTAGATTCTGCGTAGACAGCTTGTGTGGAAATGGTTTAATTTTCTTGCGTGTCTGCTATACACTGTCCATGTCTCGCTTGCCACAGCAGCGTGGTTAGCACTATGGCCGGGTAAACTTTCATTTTTATGACATGCTTATCCTTCCGTTCCCACAGTGACGTAACCTTCCGACGCAGCACTGGCTTTGGATATCCTTTGTGGACCCCCAGAATCTATGTTGCCGATCTGGATAGGAGGCTGCATAGCAAGTTGTCCGTTGACTGGAGACGCTGGTGTTTAATGTTGATGACTGGATCTAATACTGTTCTCTAGGGGCGGCTGGAACATGGCCTCTGTTTTTGGTGTTTGGTGAGGCCAACCTATCACGGCCATTGAGAACTTGTCCATGAAGTCTGCATTTCTTCCTCAAGGTTGGTAGCGAGGCACAGTCATCACAAACAACAGGTTTGAGATAGTTGATTCTTTTACCTTGGTGGGGGATTTTAACCTCCGAAGATTGAATAGGTTACCGTCTGTCCTGTATCAATCTTTACCCATGTTCGTCGCCTTCCCAAAGACATCCGTGAGCATGGCAGCAAACATCATGCTGAAGAGTGTTGAGGCCAGTAAAATCCCTGTTTGACGCCTTGGTGACATGGAAGGTTTCCCGACAGCTCCTTCGTCAAGTACACGTGCCATCATGCCTCGTAAACTGTTGAACGATCTTGATGAATTTCCTTGGGCACCCAAATTTTCCATGATCTTCCATAGCCCCTCCTGTTAACCGTGTCGAAAGCCTTTGTCAGATCGACAAGACCATATAGGTTACGGTGCCGCTCTAGCATTTCCCCTGTAGTTGGCGGCAGCAAATTCATGTCTGCTGTTCACGACCTGCTCTGAAGCCACATTGGGTCTCAGGGAGTAAGTCCTGTTCAAGGTGATCGATTAATCGATTGAGGAGGACCCCTGGCCGGTATTTTGCCAGCGATTGACGGGAGGAGACCCCCTGTGGTTATCGCAGGCTCTTTTTCCCTTTTCCCGCTTGTACAGGGTGGACAATAATGGCTCCTTTTCCTGGCACAGTTCGTTGCACCAAATGGATTAAATAACTCTGTCAGTTTTAGCATCAACGTGGGCCTCCTTCTTTGGGGGCTTTGGTTGGTTTGAGTCCCACCTGATTTCCCCGTGGACATCGGGCTTGTTGCCTTCTTGCCCTCTGCTAAGGTAGGTGGAATATCAAGCTTGGCATTGATGGACCTGGACACGCTCTATGGCTTCATAACATATAGTGGATGGATGGTTGAGGACAGTGGAGTGTTCTGCCCAGCGATTTAGTATCTGAGGCTTGTCAATTAGTGCCTCCCATCTGCATCAGTATGGGAGTGGGTAGATTGTTGAGGTCCGAAACATTTTTTGGGCATCGTAGAAACGTTTGAAATCATGTCTGTCTGCATATATCTGGATTTCATCAGATTTTTTTTCTTAGCCATGCGTCTTGTAATTTCTGATTCTCTTTGAGCCTTCTACGAGCATCTAGGAAAGCTGTTTTTGGATGATGATGATGGGTCATTTTGATAGGCTCTGTATGTCTCATGTTTCGTGAGAAGAATGACGATTTCTTCGTCATTTTCGTCAAACCAGTCGTGGCTTTTTGTACAGGTGTCATATGAGCTCAGGGGTAGAAAAAGGTACGGTGTCTCTGAGGCAGTCCAGTCATCGCCCACGCTGGTTTTGCCAATTGGAGGTCCTTCAATTTGTCGTCCGGGCTCTTATTAAACTTTCGGTGACAGCGAGTTTTTCAATTTGGAGACTGCCAGTTTTTTGTTGGTTTGCGACCCTGGTGACGTTTCTGCTTGATGCGGAGGTTGAGCTTGCACGATCAATCATGATCGGTCCAACATTCTGCTCCACAAACCTTTGTGACTCTGACGTCCCTCTGTCATTTTTTCCCTTTCCCATGACGTAGTCAATGAGGTGCCATTGTTTGGAACGGGGGTGCATCCATGACGTTTTGTTTCGGGTTGGTAAACGAAACAAGGAGTTTGTAATTGTTAGGTCGTGGGCAGCACATAGTCTGAGTTGAAGCCCCTTACTTTGCCTTGCCCACGCCGTGTCTCCTAATACTCCATCCCAGACCGATGGTCTGTCCCTACTCTGGCATTGAAGTCCCGAGTATGATGAGCTTCTCAGACCTTGGGACCGCTGAGATGGCTGAGTCAAGGTCCTCGGAAAAACCCTCCTTGATTTCGCTTGGATTTTTCATTGTCGGGGCGTAGACGCTGGTAAAGTGGCACTCTTTTTTTTCCTAGTGAGATCTGAAGAGTCATCACTCTGTCACTGACACCTTTGGGGTCTGGTGAGGCGGGCCAAGATGAGTTGACAGCAAACCCTACACCAGATTCCCGACGTTCTGTATTGGCTCTCCCACTCCAAAAGTGTAACCTCCGCCCCCCTCTGACAGCTGACCTCGTCAAGGGTCTAGTCTCACTCAACAGCTATGTCGATATCGTAGCGTCCAGTTCTCTAGCCACGAGTGCAGTCCGTCTCTCAGGTCTTTCAGCTTTGTTATCTAATGTTTCGCGTTCCACGCCTATGGTGAGGCTTTAAACGTTTCTTCTGTTTGTGATTTGTGTTGTAAATTGTCTGAAACTGAGCTTGGCTGTATTTTGGATTATAGTGAGGGAAAAGTTGCGCTATTCGTCAACCTCACTCTCTCGTCCAGGACTATCTGTATCCAGGGGGAAGACAAGTCAAGACGACTGGAGATATCCAGATGCAGTGGATGACCAGGGCTTTCTAAAGTGCCTCGCCGTGCTCTATGCGGTCCACAACGCTCTGCTGTGATCCGCCTTTCTAACCGTTGAGCCAACTAGTGGCCTCATCGCGAAGTAGCCGGATCCCGTCTTTGCTCACAGGCAGACAGTGCCTAGATTACCAATGCTGCTAGACCCATCGGTTTCCCTCACCTGGTTTGACCACCGAAAAGGCGATGTGTTCGATATAATATCAACCGACATACAAACTCTTACCTCATCGTTGGTTGTGAGGGTTCGATATAATATCAACCAGACTACAAACTCTTTCCTACAGTTGTTATGGATTCTAATTAATATCAACCCAGACATACAAATTCTTACCTCATAGTTAGTTATGTGAGATTCGATATAATATCACCCAGACATACACCTCTTCTCATAGTTAGTTATGTGATTCGATATAATATCACCCATTAACCAAAACTCTCCCCATCGTTAATTGTGTGAGATTCGATTAATATCAACCCTACAACAAATTCTTCCTACATCGTTGTTATGTGGATTCGATATAATATCACCAGACATACAAATTCTTCCTCATCGTTAGTTATGCGATTCCATATAATATCAACCAGACTACAAACCTTTCCTACATCGTTAGTTATGTAGATTCGATGCTAATCACGACATACAAACTCTTACCAACATAGTTAGTTTGTGAGTTCGATATAATATCAACCAGACATACAACTCTTACCTCATCGTTGATTGTGAGTTCGATATAATACCCAGACATACAAACTCTTACCACATCGTTGTTATGAGATTCGATATAATATCCTTCAGACATACAAACTCTTACCTACATCGTTAGTTATGTGAGATTCGATATAATATCAACCTAGACATACAAACTCTTACCTACATAGTTAGTTATGTGAGATTCGATATAATATCATCAGACATACAAATTCTTACCTACATCGTTAGTTATGTGAGATTCGATATAATATCAACCCAGACATACAACTCTTACCATACATGTTAGTTTGGATTCGATATAATATCACCCAGACCAAACTCTCCTACATCGTTGTTATGTGAGATTCGATATAATATCAACCTAGACATACAAACTCACCACATCATTGTTATGCGAGATTCGATATAATATCAACCAACATTTTTGTAAACAGTTTATACTCTGCAAACTTGGTTGTCTTGAGTTCTTGTTCTTTTTCGAACGCTCCATAACGATAACTTGTTAAAGAACACTTTGTAATTTTACTGATATTAGCCTAAGCAATTCTACGTTGTACCAGTTATGCCTACAAGTAAACCAGCACATCCGATTTCTCGATGCTTTTTATTTACTAGGGTAGTTTCTTAGGCCTTTACCTTAATCGCCTCTTACGACATTACTATTATTTGCTCCCCATGCGAGCCCCAGCAATACCCTGGTGGTAGTTCTTGTAAGTGAAATAAATTTAATATGGCAGATGATACGTTTAACAATCTCTGTGATAAATTTTAGATTTGTGTACGAAATAAACCTTTGAAGATTTTTTTAAATGTTGCTTTTTAACCAAGATGTCATGAAATGCAACCACAAGGTGTTTGTGTGATTTGTGTAGAAAAATGTAATGTTCTAGAAGAATACTGGAGAGAAATAATTGGAAGTCATTAAGTAAAAAATGAGAGAAATAACAGAGATAAAGCGGTAATGATGAAAGAAAGTTGTATAGATGAAGCAACTCGCTGTCGAGTGAAGCATTTAATAGCCACGAGGACATAGAGAGAGTGTAAACAAGAAACGAACATTCCAATTTTCATACCTTCTCGTATTGGATACAGAACTTGGACTCAGCATAAACCAAATTCTAAGTGCTGTATAGCTTTTTGGGGATTTCCTTTATATGTTTCTTGCTTTCAAAACGAATAAGTGTCTTTGCTTGCATAGGAATAATGACCTAATTCCCACTTCATTAACTCTGGACTGTATTTAGTATGCATAAAATAAATATAAAAATAGCTTTATTGTGCAACTAAATTTCAAGATATTTCAATGTAGTAAAATCACATTTTGATATAACATTGTCTCTGAATTAGATTACATTTTCAATAATTCCGAATAACTGTAGTAATTTGGTAAAGTATTATCATAGATTTAAACGAATTTGGGCTGTAGTATTCTTTAATATTCAAGAAAAAAAAACTTTCTTTTCGGTAAGATATCCAATAAAGGGACTAAATCCGAAGGATTAACTTCGTGCACCGGGTTTACCTTATTTGCTCGGTCCCTCACCACAGCTGTGCCAGTGATAAAGAACACAATCATCATCATCAGGTGCCGTACCGGCAGGGCAGGCGATCATGGATATCCACAAATCTCTGTGGTTGGTGTTTGCTATCAACACAGATGTTGGCGCTCTACCGTACCATGAAGTCAGACTATCAATATTTTCTCCTCTGTCTTTCTCAGTCTCGTCTCCCTCGATTTCATCACGTGCCAGAAAAATGATGACTGCCTCTTTCTTATATTGATGATAAGAGAAACACAGTAAGAACAAATAAAACTATTACTGTATAGTAATAACAATTACATATGTTATTAGTATTAGTAGCAAAGGGCAAGTCACTGACAAACGGGAGCCTGTTACAAATGTCAATGGAAAACAGTAACGTTAATAATGTCATTGATAAACAGTAGCATTACAAGTCACTAATAAACAGTAGCAGTTCAGAAGTCATTGATAAACAGTAGCAGCTACAAAGTCATGATAAACAGTAGCAGTTACATATATCTGAAACATACCACTTACATAAGTCACTAGTGTAGCAGTTACATAAGTCACTGGGAAAATTTTGTAGACAGTTACAGAAGTCACTGAGATTTAGTAGCAGTTACAGAAGTCACTGAGATTTAATAACAGTTACATAAGTCACTGAGATTTAGTAACAGTTACAGAAGTCACTGATTTAGTACAGTTGCAGAGAGTCACTGATTTAGTAACGTTACAGAAGTCACTGAGATTTAATAACAGTTACACAAGTCACTGAGATTTAGTAACAGTTACAGAAGTCACTGAGATTTAGTAACAGTTACAGAAGTCACTGAGATTTAGTAACAGTTACAGACGTCACCGAGAAACAGTAACAGCTGTTTTTGTTACCAGTGTAGCACCTTGGGCCTGCATCAGTCTCCTCTTACGACATGCATTGTAGGTCCCAATGGTCCTATTCTTTGCTTCCTTGTAGGCACCGGCACCACATGGGTGGCTGTCTATTTGAAAGATCTTCAGAATTGTCAATCCACTTTTCATTTGAACTTGTGTGTTGTTAACAGATATCCTTTTTGTTAAACGTTAGTACATTGAGGAATATGGGTTTAAGCATGTATTTTTCCTTGACCAACGGCACACAATGGGGGATGTGGTGATCATCGTGCCTTAGTAATGTCACCAGATTAATTGTATTTCATTGTTAACTTTATAGTGTTGTTATAACGCTTCCTATATTTATAATATCACGTCGTTGCAGTTTCTTCTACATCTCTTCTCAATCCATCGATATGTGTTCTATTGTCTGTACTGAAATTTATCTTGATTTATGTTTACTTCTATATAGCTTCAGAGGCCAGATCTAGAAATTATAATTTAGCTTGTTTTCAAATCTGCCTTCATTTTCATCGTAGACTTTATCAGGTTATTATTTATGTGTTATTCATTCTTTGTGCTGACAGCTCAATTTTCCTAGCATTTTGTGCAGGTATTCTTTCATTTGTTTATTTTGGCATGTTGTCAGTAAACTTTTGTTTCCTTCACTAACTGTTCATGGAACTTGAACTTAATTTCAGATTGTTACTGTAAAGTGATCCTTTTCTTCTTGATTTCCAAGATATCCCATTTCAACTGTTGCTATAAGTTTTTTTTGGCCGGTGTTATGTGTGGTTGGAGTGTACCTTACTTTTGATTCTCGTTTTACTTAACAGCAGATGGTGGTCTGGGGACGCATCTGCTCCTCTACCTACTCACTCATCCTTTAGTAATTATGTCTGAACCAATTTTTTGTGCATATACTGTACGGTCATCTAATTTTAAGTTCTATGATCTGGTGATACCCGCGTTGCATCATGTAATCTTTCATGTGGAAACACTCTTCCTTAGATAAACAATTGTAGAAAACCCATAAATTGATAAAATATAACTGTCGTGATTCTCCTTTAGAGTACACAGTAAGTGTTTCCCATTATTGTTTTGAAGCTACTGTTATCTGATTGCATATTTACGTTGAAGACTTCCGTGAATATCTCCTTTCTTCTAATATTATTTAAGATAATTGGTAATTTATGGTAACATTCTCATTCTTCTTTCTTTCTCACTTATTTTTCATTTGTTTTTGTGACTAACATTGGATAATGTTTACCTTCATTTTTAAATTATTTTGAATGTTGCTATCATTCGTAGTTCAACTCTTTTCAATTTTATGAGTGATTTCTACTTTTCTTTTTAATAGTTCTTCGCTGGGGAGTGCACCTTCTTCCTTGTACCATGAGATCAGCACAATTAATTTCTTGTTTAATTCAACGTTTTTAGCTCCTTTCAAGCTCGTTTTGTTTGCTCATAATATAACCAATAGTATAACTTCTTGTTCTTTCTGCTAGATGTACAGTAATTTTGTTGTTGCTTATTTAGCTTCCACATTCCAGTTGCAAATTGTGAGCGTATTCCTGGTAGAGAGAATGTAAATATGTAGATTCGTTTCGTTTCCGCCTTTTCGAAATTGTGTCAAGTGCCTCCTTTCAGAGCACCTTCCTCTTACCTGCTTGATAATTTTAGATATTTTCTTACAGTTGTACTTTTCATGCTTCTTGCGTTGTTTTCTTGTTGTTTTATTTTTGCTTTGACTATCTACAGGATGATGTAGTAAAACATACGTACAACCATCATTAGTTGACTACTGCAAAATGTAGGATATATTTCCAGTGTAACATTTTGTTGTTGTTGCTGCCGTGCCGTTTTGGACACCAGTAACACTAGACAAACATTATTCTTATTCAAATAAATATGTATAGTTTGTGAGCATTTACATCTTTCGTATTTAACTAAGTTCATTTTAGCATGTTGATTTGAAGGATTGATGTTACATAAGACTTGATTATTATTCCTTCCTCTGCACATCTCGTTGAGAATAGAGCCTCAACAGTTGTTCGCCACTTTTCCCGGTCTTTGGCTGTTTTCCTTATGGTTTATCTGGATAATCCAGCATCTTTCAGTTCCTTAAGAACACTCCGTCTTCAGCTCTTTTTAGGATGTCCTCTTTTCTATTTTCCTTGCTAGTTTCACTCAAGTGCTTGTCTAGTGCCACTCGACATGTCTTACAGAGGTATGCTCGACTTATCACCATTTTCTGCCATGTCTGCGTCAGCATAAGTTTCTGACCTGTTCTTAATCGTAAGTCTGAGTTTGCAAGTCTGTCATACCATCTCAGTCTGAGAAAGCGCCGACGTCATATGTTGACAGAGATCTGGATCTTATTATCCGATGTTACGTATCCTGCAGCTTCCTCTTCCTATAGAGACTGATCTATTCAGCTCATTAAAAAAGCAACAGATCAAATGGTTTGGTCACCTGACAAGAATGTTCTAGTATAGTTTACCACGGAGACAACATTGAGAAAAATATGAATACAGGCAAGCGAAGATTACACAAAAGATGGAGTGTCGACGTCAAAATAACTTTAAAAAATGAATATGAACTCACACAGTGTGTAGAAGATCATTTATCTCCCTCACCTCACATGACATTTAAAGTTGAAGAGAATATCTCACTACAGCTCATGACATTTAATGTTGAAGAGAATATCTCCACTACACCTCATGACATTTAAAGTTGGAAGAGAATATCTCCCACTACACCTCACATGACATTTAAAGTTGGAAGAGAATATCTCCCACTACACCTCACATGACATTTAAAGTTGGAAGAGAATATCTCCCACTACACCTCACATGACATTTAAAGTTGGAAGAGAATATCTCCTACACCTCATGACATTTAAAGTTGGAAGAGAAAATAAGCTAGACACTGATAAACCTAAGAAAATGTCCAAACTAAGACGGCTATGTACAGAGCTTCTCGTGAGTTTATATTTTCACTTAATACACTGACAAAATGCCGTAAAGGCTTCTGATCGCATCTCGAAACCTGCTTCGTAAATGACTATAGTCACAAAGCAGGGCTGGTTTCAATTCAATTGTCTGTTGACTAGATGATCTGCTTTGACTTGCGAGACTAACATGTTACGTTTACCATTTTGAGGGATTCTTTGTGGACAAATCGTTAAGCAGTGTGCCTTGAAGGTCATGGGTTTGAATCTAGAGAGCTTCGTTCAGTTTGTGAGTGCATTTTTCACGAAGCTGATTCACCCGTAACTAATTAACAACATTAATATTGTTTTACCTGGACATAGTTATTTTTTGTCTTAATAACTGCTGACACATATCTTAATAAATTGTTTTACCTGGATATAGTTATTTTTTGTCTCAATAACTGCTGACATATCTTAATAATTGTTTTACCTGGACATAGATTTTTCAATAACTGCTGACACATATCTTAATAAATTGTTTTACCTGGATATAGTTATTTTTGTCTCAACTTTTGACACATATCTTAATTAGCCTGAGATATCACCTTCATTTCTTGTCTCAATAACTGCTGACCATATCTTAATTAGCCTGAGATATCACACTTCATTTCGATTCAAGTAGATTCAAATTTGATGAAAAGTAATGCACTTTACAAATATGTCAACTGTACTGGCTGATGCTACAAATAAGAATGAGAAAATTGAGATATTTTGGACATATAAAAGACATGATGGGCTGGAAGACCATCATGGAAGGAGCATACCGGCAAGAGAAAAGAGAGGAAGACCACGGAGAAGATGGATTCAGGATGTAACTTATGGTTTGAACATGACGGCTGCAGAAACAGGACATGTGGCTTGAGAGAGAAATTCCGGAGGACTGTTGGGGTGACAAAGTTCTGCTTAGGACAAGCTATTTGATGATGATTGACAAATATAATGCCAAGATATCTCTGAAATAAAAATACAAAGCATGATAAAAAAAACAACGATAAATTAGTATAAGAAATGTTCCTCACTTCAATTATAGCCTATACTTGCATTCTTTGTATAATAAACTCTGCTATTTATTTGTAGGCTGTGTCGGCTCGTCATTAAGGGCCAAGAGGCTAGGCCTACAAAAATAATATGTCCGTGTATTTATTATTTAATAAATTAAAGTATAACCAAACCCAAAACCATGATTTTCCCGAAAATTTGTGTCTGGCCACACCAATAAAAAC
>JADZMA010002500.1:0-11858 GCA_020796225.1 Arion vulgaris
AAAAGTTTGGGAAAAGAGGCCAAAGGGGGGGAAGACCCTTGGTTGCGGACCCAGGGGCTACGGGTAAGAAGAAGAATGCAGGATCTATTCTATGGAAATGACTGATTTGTAAGAGCTTGGATTGAAGAATGAAGTGTCCAGAAAATAGCAGCACAACAGAGTAGACTTGTCAAACAATACAGAACTGATGCAGTTGTCACTGGATGCTGTTGGAGATATTGCGAAGGAGATCTGAGCACATATAGACATGTCCAGAATGCAATGAAGATATTCTAAACTGAAATATACATATATAAAGATTACTTAAATTTATTCAGATGTCATTTTACAGAAGAATGTTAAGAATAGCAGGGACAGCTGAAAGTAGAAATGAGGAGGTTCTATATGATAATGCACAAAGAAAGCTTTATCGGTCTGATCATTATGAGGTGGTCGTTATTTGTCTTGTGTGTATTGAAAGAGATGACTTGCGACCCCATCATGAATATCAGGCAAAATGAGCTCAAGAAAGATGAAGAAAAAACAATGAGATTGATCTGAACAGTTTAACATAGAGACATGGACATCAGTCAGCAACAGAAATGGTTAATAGCTCTAAGGATAAGATTGTGTCATGAAGATCCATCATCGTTTATGCCAATTGGTATAACCTCACATAAAGAGAAAGGGGCTGATTTAATAATGAAAAAAATGTAATCAAAATCCAAGAAAACTGGCAGATACTACACATAAGAATGAGAAAATTGAAGTATTTTGGAGATATATAAAAAGATACAATGGGATGGGAAGACCATAGGAAGGAGGCATCCCTGCAAAAAAAAAAAAGGAAGACAGCGGAGAAGATGGATTCAGGATGTAACTGAGGATTTGAGTATGACACCTGCAGAGGCAGGACATCTGACATATGAAAGAGAAAAACTGCACAGGACTGTTAGTGTGGCAAAGTTCTGCTCAGGGCATGCTATTGGATGATGAAAAAAAGGAAGGAATCTATTTTCATACAATTTGGTACTTTTAAGAATGCAGTGTTAGGCCTGCTATTTTGCTTTGAACAATGGCACATGATGGATGATAATTAATTAGGCAATGATATTATTTAACTAAAGCATTAATGCATACTAAGTAAAAGAAGTCAATAAAGACAGAAGCAAAAAAAAAACATATGAATATATTTAATTACTTTTCCGTTCAGATTTTTTGGGTTTTCAATGAATAAAAAAAAAAATTTGGTGCTATTTTTCTATCTTCTTCTCTAAAAAGGGTTTTAAAGCTTGAAGGATTGACTTCATTGCACCGGTTTTTCCCCTATGACTTGGATCCTCTCCGTAGAAATGGCATGCCACCTGCCGAGAGTATTGCACAAACTCCGTAGCTCCAGCAACAATCCTAAGGGTGTCTGGAAAAATTGCACTTGTAACAGAACAGTGCGGTCTGGATTGAACCCACGACCTTCGACTCACAAGGAAAAGAGCTAGCCACAGGACCCCTTTTCTTCATCTCTTCACCATTTATTTCTTTATAGAAGTGTTGGGTGGGGAATCTAGTATTTTGTGTGCTTATTCTAAAGCATTTTAAGCTGTTATTTTCTTTTTTTAAAACTGTTCTGATGCTGTCGCTCCATCTTTTGTGTGGGTTTTAATCAATGAACAAATGTAAGCATGCCATCCAGCACAATTGCACTGTCATTTAACATCCATACCAATCAGTGAACTGTCTTACACATCATATACATAAATTTATAGTTTCTAACAGTAACTTTTTTGTCAGTACCTACCTGTTTTAATGCAATATTTTGCAGGTTTTATTTATTATGGGCATTGTCATCTACATTTCAAGGTTCTTGGTATAAATACTAAGACTAATACATATGTTTCTAGCATTTCAGAATTAAAGATGACTGCTGTACTGGAGGACAGATAAATTGACATGTCTAATGTGCGAGGAGTTCAATCACAACTCAAACGTACCTGGTTCAAATTCCGCAGGCAGTTTGAAGCAATTCATTTCGTGGATTTTACGAAAGGTAAAAATAAACCTCACAGTTCAGAAAGCAATGGCATACTACTGAAGGTATAACTGGTGCCTAGAAAATCAATGACTTGTTTACTGTGGTTGATGGCTACATACAGTAAAGGATATGCCACGATTTTCATTTTCAATGTGCTAGGATGTCTATTTAGAGATCTTAAAATAATTAAAAAAACAGATGTCTGCGTGTTAATCAATTCACAAAAAAATATTTCAGGTGGTGGAAATCTCGGCTATCTTCCACTTTCTACAAGTGGTAAAACAAAGCAGCTCACTGCCAGTAATACAGCTCATGCAGGTACAGTACATTATTATAACTTGTCGCTAACTATATTTGTTTTGTTATGTAATCACTCTAATTTTCCTTTATTTACATTTTCTCTTTTATTTACATTTTCTCCTTTATTTACATTTTCTCCTTTATTTACATTTTCTATTTTATTTACATTTTCTATTTTATTTACATTTCTCATTTATGTACATTTTCTCCTTTATTTACATTTTCTCCTTTATGTACATTTTCATCACCAGCTTTTATCAAATGGCTTATTTAATTTAAACCGATCTTGCAGGGTCGATTGACTAAAAGAATAGTACCACTGCAACCTACAAGACATGTCGTAAGAAGTGACTGATGTAGGTCATAGGGAAGCTACTCTGTAAATAAAAGCATCACAGAAATGGGATGTCTGGGGCGCATAAATGGCAAAACATAAATCGTTCTTACCCTCAGATCACTCATACACAGAGTATTTAACAAGTGGTTGATATGGAGCGTTCGAAGAAGAAGAAATAGGTGGGGTCACAAAACTTTGTCCACTGACAAACAAGATGCCAACCAATAATTACTGAGAATTGTGAATAAAATGACAATTTGGAATATTTTGGGTTGTGTTCTTAATAATGAGAAAGCCAGCGTGCCTAAGAGCGTTGGACTACGGTGACAATACCTCTGTGAGTGCGGGTTCAACCCCGAGTGGAAGAAAAGCTACGGGTTTCCCCCAGATTTAAGGTTCGTGGCATCGAACAGAAGGGTTCGATTCTTGACCCCTGAGCCAAAGGCTTTCAGCTCAAGTGCTTCTGGATCAAAAAAATAATAAAAAATAATGAGAAAATAAATAAATAAAGCAAAATTCTTAAAGAGCAAGAAAATTTAGTATTCTGGACATATAAGGAGATATAAAGGGGTTTGGGAGAAAACCATTTTGGAAGGAGGCATTGCAGAAAAGAGGAAGCCCATAGAAAGATGAATTCAGGATGTAACATGATTTGAGCATGACGGCTGCAGAGGCAGGACATCTGGTCTATGTAAGAGAATTTCCCAAAAAGAGTGTTAGGATGGCAACGTCTGCTCAGAATATGCTATTTGATGATGAGTTGACAAATGTAGAGGTTGTGTACAAGAAATCAGTAGAATCATTGGAATTTTTATATCTTTCGAATGAATTTTGAACGTTTTCGGAACAGTCATTTTTATTGCTGTATTCATTTTCCCGATTTTGTGACTGACCTTGATTTTAGTCCATTTGATGACTATCTTCTAGCAACTTGTTCTCAGGACAATAGGGTAAGTTTAAAACACAATTGGTTTATCTGATTGTCGCTGAAGTATCAGTTTCAGTTTGGAATATCTTCATTGCACTTCGGACATGTCCATAGGTGCTCCGATTTCTTTGCAATATCTCAATAGTGTCCAGTGATGACCACCAGTTCGATTTTGATTGATGAGCCTATTCATATACCTGTTGTGCTGTTCTTTTCTGGCCACTCCAAACTTCAATCCCAGCTTGTCACTAGAATATGACATGACGAGATGAGACATGCAAGTATATATAGACTATGTCACTGTTATAACTAGTTCTCAAGACAACAGGGTAAGTTTAAAACAAAGATAGTTTATGTGTCACTAGGCTCAAGGACTGTCTCGCATTTATTGAGACATCTGTTCAGCTTCATGAGTCGCAGGTTGTCTGCATCCTGGCAGGATAACCCGATAGCTACCGTAACCTAGTGACAATTGCGCTAGAATTGGATTAAAATTTCAATGATTCTAAACCGGCGATTTTATTTAGTGTCTTTATATGACAGGTAAATTTGGCTATTGCCAGATAGAGCTGCTTTGCCTTGCTGTCAAACCCTCGTATTAGATACCCGGCAGATGGGTGTTCATCTACAGAACATGCAAATTTACAATTTGACATTGGCTGCTAAGATTGAAAACTTGCATTCCAGGTTAGAAGAAGAAGACAGTTACGAATCTAGCAATCAAATTAGCGTTTGAAAAATTTTCCCTTTTGTGATGCACAAACATATATTTCATGAGGGTCATTGCAAATTAACAAACCTATTTGTTGATTAGATATAGGGATATCAGGCCCCCGTATCTTTGTTCACACATTTGTAAATTTTTTGATATAGTTTCTAAAATTTTAATTAAAGTTGATTTCAAATGAAGTCAGTGCACATGACTCTAAACAAGGTTCCCAAAGGTACTGACCCCAGTGACGCTGAAGCCTTCTGGGGGTGCGAAAGTGGGTTCAGAAGCATTTATTTGGATGGCGATCAGACGATCTAGGGGTCAGTGACTCCTTATAGAAGATGTTAATAATATATATTTAAAAAAAAATTATTTTAGTGATTTTGAATGGAATAACTGTATTCAAGATGAAGCACATATTGACTACTGCTTATTCAATCTTTGGAATAAGCTGAAATGTATCATTAGTTCTTTTACTAGAAAATATCAAACTCTTGAATGTGGAAAACTGTTATGGGGGGTTAAAAAAATTTTTTCCGCAAAGGGGGTAGTGGCCGAAAAGTTTGGCCTATGCTCTAAAGCAACATTTTGTCTTCAAAACCTGTTACTCCTTGGGATCCCCTAGGAGACTAGTCCAATTGCAACTAGTTATTGGTTACTGAACGGGCGTCACAGCATTTCGGAGCAGACCAAAATGTTCTCGTCCTCCCCCAAACATGTCTAGTCTTGCATACTAATGGTTCCTGTGGCCCGCTGGTTAAATACAATCCCCTAAATGCCCCTAAACTCCGGCCTATTTGCATGGTGTAATTTAAATTCCTTAAATTGATGATTGATTAGGTCAATTTTAGTTTCTCGTCCGAACATGGGTACAAGCACATCACCTGATCCATCTAAACTCCCCAACAATTGCAGCTAGAATTGGATTTAATATGCAATGATTCTAAACTGAAGGGTTATTATTTGAAGTGTCTTTATATGCCAGGTAAATTTGTGGCTATTGCCAGATGAGAGCAGTTTGACTCTGTCAAACCCAGTAACAACACTCCTGAATTTCCTGGCGTTGGAGAATGTGCTATGGAATCCTCAAGCTGATGGAATTCTTGCTGTAACATCACACACAACGGTCAAGATATACAATGTGGCTGGTGCAGCTGGCACTGAAGTCTTTGGTTGGTTTGTGTTGTCTTCTTATTTAAAATTTTATTTACACTATTTATGTTGCTTATGGCAGTAGAGACAATGGTTAGAACAGCTCTCCGATGAACAGCGGATGGGAAAAGAAGGCCTGGATGCCCAAAGCAAACATCAAAGAACTGTTAAAGAGCGAAATTGTGGCCTGACATGAGAAACAAGTGGTAGAAAGAAGACAGCAGTGGAAATCTCTTGTGGAAGCCTTATGTGTCAAATACACAAGAGGATATAGATAGATAGAAAGCAGAGGAAATAATTGATGGATGCATTAGGTTAGAAACTATACAAATTATGTATATATCTCACTATTTGCTTCAGATTAAACACACCTCTCTCTGCCTCTCAGGCATCCAGTTAACATGTACAAAGGGGAACTCCAAACTGCCTAAATCGCTTGATCGATTCAACATCTATTTTAGTGTCCTCATCCAGCAGACAGTCGGAAAGGGGACCAAGAATATCCCCTTATCCATCTTCACTCCCAACAATCGATGCTGTTGATGCTAGCTGTCCACTCTCTCATTACGTAAACACCTGCATGCCAGGACAGTAGATCCACGTAGCCTCCGGAGGCTAGAAACTATAATACATCCACCATACCAAAAACTGCCCTTCTGGATCTTTGAGCATCGACTGAAGTCAGATACAACAATGGCCCCAGTTAAACTTACCAAACTGTAGTGATTGTTCCCATGCTTCTACTGGAGCAAAAGAAAAAAAGTGTTAAGATACAGAAATCTGAGCATATATTCTTGTGAGATGGAGTTAGAATTCTATAGTTTTATTCATTAACATACTTACATTTTATATTTCAATTTGACATGTCCAGATTTTCCAAGCATGGAGACCAGATCCCGAGTATAAGTTGGAAAGATGATGGAACTCTCTAGTAACATCATGCAGGGACAAGATCATTCGAGTCATAGACATCAGAGCTAATTCTGTTGTTCAGGTTAGCCTTTTTTTGTTAGGAACATTTTAGCCCGGAATAATTCATTGCACATGACATCATCACATCAGTTGCTAAGTAACAAGTAAACATTTCTCATTTGCAGCTATCTCTGCATTCTTCTTCGAATACTTCATATCGACCACCTGTTAAACCACATTTTGTGATTTGTATATGACCTAGCCAAGAAATTATTGTACGTTATGCCAGTTTCTCTCTCTCTCTCTCTTTAGCCTGTTACGCCTTGGCATTTAGGCAGCAACAAACACACACCATTCTTCTCTATTCATGGCCTTCCTCTGTATTGTGTTCCAGCTATGATTCATTTTTTCAGTTCTTGCTCTATTGTCTCCTCCAGGTTGTCTTGGGTCTTCCACGTTTTCATTTACCCTCCGGAGTCCATCTCAGTGCAGTTTTCATGTTGGAGCCAGTCTCCATGTGCATCACATACCCAATCCATCTCCAGCGCCATCTTCGGATGATTGTGCTCATATTCTCTTGTTGACCTTGTGCGAGCAGTTCTTGGTTAGAGATAGTATTTGGCCAGAACACACGTAAGATTGTTGTGCCAGTTATATACCTACAAATACGCCAGCACATCCGATTTCTGCAATGCTTATTATATATTAGGGTAGCTTCTCTACTGCACCTTAAAAGTGTAGTAATCTACCCATTTCATAAATGTTATTTATATATGAACCATTTGCAGCTTACCAGCAGACAGTGCTCCTCAAAGAGCAAAGCTACTCTAATACAGTGGATTCAAAGCAAAAGGCCATCCACGCAAAAGGTGGACCTCAGAAATAACAAGCAGTGAAAAACACTATTTATGAAGCACACACAAAAGCCCATTCTAGAAATCTCTTCTTATCCGATGCTGTAAGGCAAAACAAGATTAGAGAAAAGAAGATGAACCATTTGCAAGTTTTTCATTCACCTTTTATGGTGGTGGTTCGGCAATCACCCCTTAAAGAATATCAATATTTCCCAAAACGCATACTAAATGCAAAGAGTTGATTAATCAACATCAACTGGCGTGTTGGTTGCTGGATTTGCTGAGACGGAATCGACACTATGGACATGTCTGGAGTGCTAGCATGATAGTCCTCCGATACTGATGGTGGTGTCTATTTATGTACTTGTTGTCTGCCATTGCTATGATTTTGATGTTTGTTTTGTATATTTTTCATTGTTTCCAAAATTTTCATTAACAGGAGGGCCCTGGTCATCAAAATATCAAAGATTCTCGTGTGTTATGGCTGGGAGGAAAGGATATGTTTATGTCAACAGGTTTCAGTCAGGTAATAGCAACGTAGACAGCCATCTTTAAACATATTAGCTTATAAATATGATTTCTTTCTTATTCAATCTTTATCAATTTGTACATCCATTAATGTCCTAGTTTTAGTCTGGGGTCTCTGTGGCTAAGTGGTTACACCCTTGCCTTATGAGATCAAGGTCGTGGGTTCGAATCCAGGCCGTTCTGTCGTGGTGCATTTTATTCCAAAGTCCCTAGGATTGTCGCAGAGCTACGGAGTTTATGATTTGTGCAATACTTTGGCAATTGGCCATTTCTGGGAGAGGACCAAGCCATTTGGGTAAAACACGGTGCAATTGAGTCAATCTTTCAGCTTTAAACCCCCCTCCCCTTTTAAACTTTAGTTTTAGTATATAAGTTTATTTGGGTCTTCACAGATAATATCTGTGCTTCCTGAATGGATCACAAGTCCCATTATTTGGGTGAGAAATAATTTTTTTTTGACCAAACAGATGGTTACTGAGCAACAGAAGAATGTTCCTCTAACCACCTTTAATTTAACAGCGATGTGTGCTGTTGATGCAAGCCTGTCTGCTCTCTCATTGACATTAACACCTGCATGTCTAGGACAGTAGATTCACCCAAAGGTTGGAAGCCTTGATAGACGATATCCACTTATGCCTAAATCTGCCATTTGGACCTTCAAATTATTGAGAGTGGGGACACAATAATAGCCCCATGAAATGGAGTTGCCCCATAGCCATTGGAGGCAATCAAAACAACCTCAACTTCATCCTTGTACTAGAAGTAGCTGTCTTGTATGCTCCACTCTATTATGCAATGACCTTACCATGTACTAGCTAAGAAACCTCAGCTTGACTTCTCACCACATTGCACATCCATTGGTATAAACAGTAGCATCATCATCCCCCGCATTATCTGTTATCAGTTGTTTAATTCTGAGGTCAGTTTGCATACTGTCTCTATTTCTACATTTCTTTCCAGGAGTAATGATAAAAAGTAACAATGTCGAATTTGGCTTTTCTCTCATCTACTTCTTCCCCATTTGGTAGAGTCACAGTTGTAACCCCCAAACACTTCTATAAAGTAAATAGTGAAGGAAGAAAAAGAAGCATTCTCAATATCATGTGTCATATTTTCATACTGATTAAAAATGGCACCATCGTTATTTTTAATGAGCATAAATGAATAGATCTGAATGCTAAAAGTAATGAAAAATATTGTTTGTGATTTGTTACTGACATTATGATGGACTTTTACTTAGTTTAATCTGAATTTTGTAAACCTAATATCTGTCATTTTATATATTGTTAGGGAAGAGCAAAAGAAGTACGGATATGGGATCCACGTAACCTCTCATCATCTCTCATGAACATGGACATAGGTTCATCTACAGGGTAAAATATCCCTTGTTGTTTGAAAGTTTTGTTTGCTTGATTCATTGTTCATTTGAGGATCATTGGACTTGTCCATACTTGTTCCGATCTTCTCCAAAGCATGTATTTCAGTGTGTTTAGACTAACAACTCTTGTTTTGGGTGATGTATCCACGGGGGTTTTTCTCAGTTTTACTATAGGTTTTATAAGTGTTTCTGTCATAGTTGTCTTATCACACCTATCAGTATACATAACTTGTGCAACCAAGATAAAATACCTCATCTTTGTTGAAATCTTCAGGTGTATGTTTTCTGTTGACATTGATGATGTTGCTTGATTCCTAAGATGATATTTTTCTGTGTTTATGTAATTCTGTTACCACAGTAATAGAAATTCTATCATGGCTGGTGTCACAGAACTACACTTGTGCATACATATTTGATGACTTCATGAGAAAGTTAACTCTTAGTGGACCAGGGCAAATATGTTTTTAGAGTAAAAGATGCCCATGTAGTGTTGTGTTTGTCCACAAGGAGTTAAGAACAATAAAATACCTCGGTATTGTTTTTGTATTTGTAAAACTTCAGTACTTTGTTTTTACGTGTTTCTACATAGTTTACTGCAGTCTTCCCTTATATCAATATATCTTATATACTAGACTAAACTAATAGCTAGAGGGTTTTATATTGGCTATAGATTTCAGGGTGCTGTGACGCAAACTCTCACCCTCAGTGTACATGTGGTGTCTTTTTTGTACCTTAACCCCAAAAAAATTGTATACTTTACCTGCAATTCATAACCTGAGATATCAATCTTTTATCCTCTTGGCTTCATGCTTTCCAGATTTGATATGGCATTCTAGGATAATTACCAATTTATTTTTTGTGTCAGTACATATGGAAGTTGTGGTCAATGGATATCCAGTCATGCTGATTGGCTTGGCAGCTGTCAGAAAAAAGAGTACTTGAATGTCTGAACAGACTGGGCTGCAACGAGAGACTACCAGAATAGTGAATATTCAGGGTTGTGACTCTTTGTCGCTGACAAGAATGCTGAAGATTAGAGTTCAGCTTGACATAGTCCATAATGAAAACAGCAACTTGTATACAAAACAATTGTGCAATAAGTACAGAATTGATATTGGGAGCCACCATATTCTCGCAGAGATGCTGAGGCAAGGTTTGGCGAACTTATGGTCTTGTCCGAAGTGCAGTGTTGATAATCTACTCATAACTCCTGATAGTTATCAATGTCTCTGATGGGGCAAGTTACATATAGTATTTTAATGACACTGAATATCTTGCCAGTGGTTGAAATAAAAGTTACCATAATCCTTGTTGCTCTCATTGAAGTTATCAGTTTTATTAGGGATATCATCATAGGGATATGTACATATCCATAGGTGCTCCAATCCCCTCAACAAATCCAGCAGCGTCCAGTAGCCCAAGATGCCAGTTCGATGTTATTTAATAATTCTTTTTGCATATTTGGGATGTTGTTCTTTTGGCTGTGACAATATCGACACCCGTATCTCTCAATCTGGTCAGCAAGTGGAATTCTCAAACTCCTGTTTGGAATGACTCTCTCAATGCATTAACCCTTTCGCTGCTATATACTTTCTGAAGGCTGAGCTAAAAATAGCTACTCATAGTTTCTAGGTCACAAACATGAATGTATGCCTATTGCAGTGACTGTAACAATGTATAACGTGTTAACACGTCTTTAGCCCACTGAGGAGAGATAATAACTGACGTGTTAATGCGTCTTTAGAAGTGAATGGGAAAATCGTATATATACGTCTTAGCAGCTAAAGGGTTAAGAATGTCATTTGGTCCATTGTAATTCCTAACACAGACGTGCAGCCAATCTATCAGCTTGTTCATTACCCTGACTCTTGCGTGCCCAGGGACAACAGTGGTGATTTCTCTGATCCCTGTCTGTACTAGTACTTCTACCCAGTTTCATCTCACCATTCCTGTTTTGAATTTACTTCATTGGGTTATACAGCTGCATTTGTACTATACTCTGATTTATGTTCTTTATTGTCTTTTATGTGTTCTGCTCAGTAAAATCAATTTTCTCTAGTCCTCTCTTGTTCTTCACCGGGTTTCTTTAGTCTTTACATTTTTCTTTTTTTTTTCCATGTTCCAGTCTTGTTTAGGAATGGTTCTATTACATTATTTTATCAGTCGCCAGATGGTTCCAGGGCTCGAAAGGAAGCAAAGAATAGTACCATTGTGACCTACAAGGCATGTAGTAAGAGGCGACTGAGGTAGGGGCCTAGGGAAGCTACCCTAGTAAATAAAAAAGCCCATAGTAAAATAAAAATAATACGGAAATCGGATGTGCTGGGCTACTTGTAGGCACATAACTGGCGCATCGCATAATCGCTCTTAGGCTCAGATCACACAGATCATCCAGAGTGGCTAACAAGTGGTCTATATGGAGCATTTGAAGAAGAACAAAGAATTTTATCAACATCTTCATCAATTCATGTTCAATTTCTTTCTTTAATTTTCAACTGTATTAATTGTTGTTTTGCCCTCTTTCACAAGTCTGTGTAAGCAAAAGTCTAGAAAATGATAAATTAAATAAATATATTTTGTATGTAATCTTCTGAATAACATCAATTCATGTATGTAATATTTTATTACTTTTAGGACTTCAGTGCCTTTCTTTGATCCAGACACAAGCATGACATTTCTGATAGGAAAGGTATGTATCTTCTTTGCGTCCTTCTTTACACCAATTTTAATCACTCTTTGTGATATGCTT
>JADZMA010002501.1:0-11851 GCA_020796225.1 Arion vulgaris
CAAAATAGTCCCGCGTGCAATTCTGAATTTGATCTCTGAAAGTTGCTCATATGAAAAAAATGAAAAGATGGGCCTTTTCCCTTTTGGGAAGGAAATTTCTTCCCCTTTTCTTGAAAAAAACGGTTATGTTTATTCTAATGAACATATAAGGTTGTAAATTTCTCCAAAAGTTACACCAATTTGGGTAGTTCACGATTGGAAAAATAGACTGCATCAAGGGGAGGTTTTGTCAAATTCAATTTCTCCCGGGTTTTGATAATCTGAACTCTCCCCCTTAAAACATACTGTCTCCAAAATTTAGTAATGGGATTCCAAAAAGATCACTACGATTTGGATGTATCTAAAAAAAAACCTGGTTTTTCATTCTAAAGATATCAATTTAAAACATTTCCCCTAATTTGAAGATATTTTTCGAAGGAAAAATATATCTGACAATTTTCAGATATAAAATATCAATAAACATGAAGATAACCCTTCTCATTCAGAAACCGGGTTTGGGCTGCATGAAAATGATCCTGTGAAGGAACAAAAACAAAAAACTGCTGGGGTCCAAAATTTGAAATCTTACTTAAGGAAAATTTCCCATTGTCCCTTTGGCTGGTTTAGGCAAAAATGAAATGAAACGAGGAGAAAAACAGATCAACTGGATGGTTTCTTTTTTTGTTGAACCCGTTCCAAAATGAGAATTCTACTTATCTCTCATTTTTTTTTTTATTTCGTAAATTCATATCGAATTGAACACTGAACGGGGTGTTTAGTTTCTGCACCCAACCCGGGTTTCCCAGGTTACCCCTCTTGTAACTTAATTGAACACTCAAAGATGACTCACAGACAAAGGTATTTTAAATTTTTCAAGATCCCCCTTTTTCCCGGGAACTCCCCCAATTTCGGTCCCTTTAACAAAACCTGTTTCAAGGGTTTACACAAGTTCGATCCTAATCCTTTTCGTTTTTTTATCCGACATTTTGCTACATTTATGTTCCCCCAGTTACCGTTACCTCAACTCTTAAAAGGAAAGGGTGGGGGAAAACAGTACTAAAAACAAAACACCAACTATTATTCCCCAAATTCATTCATTTTTTATCTTTTCCCTACCCCCCTAGTGTTTATTTCTATCTCATAATTTTTGATATTTGTTGGTGATGTTTCTTAATTTCCCCCATTTTCGGTGTCTAAAATCATCTTTTGGTTTTTTTTTTTTCAATGCTGTATTACCAGTATTTGAAATATTTCATTCTTTGTCTTTCTTTGTGCTGATTTTCAGTGGTTCCAGATTTTCTGATTGTTCTCTTTGCAAAGTATATTCACAAATATAGCCTTATTTTATGTTGTTAAATTCTTTGAGGACTGCTTGTGTTGATTGTTTTGGCTATCCAAGGTGTAACAACTGTTTCATTCCTGAGCACCTCATCTCTGTTGCCTCAGATTAATTGCCTGTTTGTTTATTTAGAAATCATGTCTATAATGTAAAAAGGCCTTGCGTTGAAGCCTGGTAAATTCACATCCTAACTTACCTGCCTTTCAGACAAATTAATTTTATATCTCAAAGTGAACAAAGATGTGGTTATGTTTGTATTAAGTTCTGTGAAACTGATTGGCTACCGAATTGAAAAGCGGATTGTAGCAGTATTCAATTTATGTCCTATTTCCCATTGCAGGTGTATGTACAAATTCAGCTCGGTTTCCATAATTATTAATCAATTTTTATAGTAATATACCATTTTAGGTAGATGAATTTTTTTAAGATATCTCTAAAACAAATAAACAGTGATGCTCGCGACTTATAGAGCCAGTCCAGTTAAAATATATAATTTAGTGAAGGCAGTATTTTTAAATGTACAGCTTCATAACAGTGTCCATTTTATAATATATCAAGTGGGATCTAACTATCCCTAAACAGTAAAAAAAAATTTTATCTGGATTTGAGGCGTTCAGGTTATGCAGGTTGTAATTTGCAAATTCAAATGTAAGGCGAATAAGAAGGAAAAATTTCAATAATGTTTTGTAATTGACTAAAGTATATGGTCAATATTGTATTTAATATTTATTCTTTAAAATAATGAAGATTTGTACAGAAAAATGCCCTTAAAATACTATAGCATAGAAAGTATTATGTACGAATAACATTGCAGTTTCTTAACTCTTAGTGAACCAGGGCAAAATCCATGTTTTTACAAGCCATTTGTTATTAGAATAAAAAGCGCCATTTAGTGTGGTTCCTAGTAAATATGGCGTCCAACCCAAAACCACATAGTGCCCACAGAGTTTGGCCACAAGGGTTAAATAATTTTTTATAATTAGTATGTGTGTCAGTCAAAACTGTAGAAAATGAGTCGTCGTTAGATTTTGAGCAGTTTGTGTTTTTGAAGATTGCAATTTTGTCATAGGATCCATCATAAGATTGTTGCTGGGGCTATGGAGTTTGTGCAACACTCTCGGCAAATTGTGTCTCAATTCTTCCAACAGGGACGGAGCCATATGGGAAAACTCAATCCCTCACCTAAAGAACTGTTTCTTGAAACTTTGTATTGCAGATTTATAGGAATTTTATGTACAGTTGCATGTAACTTGTAGCTTACACAGTTCATAGGATTATGTGAACAATTGGTACATCATCATTATCAAGTGCGGCTGGCGTTAGGCGATCATGCATCTACAAATCTCTGTCTAATGACAATTGTACATTAATTCCAACTTAGTATTTGTATAGAAGTATGTAGGCGGATTAGCGTAATGCATAAGTGTTTGCCTATTGGCTCTGACACAAAAGGGTTGTGGATTGAATCTCACTCTGCATCCACATGAGGAAAGATTGGCCTCCTGCACTAGGAACTAGAAATGTGAAGTGACTTCATGCCTAGGTCTGAAACAGCTATGAATATATTATTATATAGAAGTGTTATATTTATATCCATTGAGAATGATGGAGCATGATATGTCCAAACTGACCATCTTCCCTACAACATGTCTGCCAGAACCTTTTTGCATGATCTGGTCAAATACTATGTCTAACCAAGAACTGCTTGCACAATGTAAACAAGAGGATTAGAGCACTATCATTTAAAAGAGATGCTGGGATGGATTAGACATGCTATGCGCATGGAAAGCTTAACTGTCTAAAAACTGCCTGAGATGGACACTGAAGTAAACGAAATGTAGAAGACCCAAAATGACCTGGAGAGAACAGTAAAACAAGAATGAAAGGTGAATCACAGCTGGAATACTATACAGATGACACCAAAATAGAAGATTGGATGTATTTGCTGATGCGACATAACCAGGAACTTCACAGTGTATAGAGACAGAATATGTATATTTACATTAGTCTATGTGAACAAAGACAGGTATATACAGTATTACATAAGTTAGGAAAAATTGAATATGAAAATAAACAGCACTCGAAGTTTCAACCATAGGCCTTTATCAAGAAAACATATACAAGTATGAAATACTAAATGAACTAAAACATAAATTATGGAACAATCTAACCGTGTTGCTCTATAATTTATATTATTCCTACTTACCTTACTGCTAGTCATCATTAGTATGCATTGTTTTGCGATTGTTCACCACCACAAAATATTTGTTAATCTGTTGATATAGAAACTAATGCACTAGCTTTGTCAATAGAAAGCATAATTATCAACTTTATTATCATTTCTAAATCTTTCTGTATTTTGCCAGAGTCTGGCTTAATTTTGAAACTTTAATATGTATGTGAATTACATTTTTTTTTTAGATTTGGGTGATAATTCCTTGATCTTGTTACAAACAAAACAAAAGTAGATGAGTTAATATTTTAATGTGAAAACATAATTATAACTTTAGTTTCATTTCTAAATTTTCTTTATTTTTTTTAGTCTTGTAATTTTCAAAATGTATGTATGTGATTCACCCTCTTGAGCCGTTATACTGTCAGGTATTTTCAGATGTCTCAAAGCCGATACACTGGCTAAGTCAGTATACATTGCAATATGCATCGTCCAGAGTAACGACATTACGAAATGAAAGGGGTTATTTTTTCTTGAGATTTCGGTGATAATTCCTTGATCTTATTACATATTATTATAAACAAAACAAAAATAGGTGAGTGTTTCTTCAACTATATAATCTAAAACAGTTGATGCTTTAATGAGTTTAAACAAGTATAATTCCTTTCATTTCTTTTCCTTCATATTTACTTTTGCGATTAGTTATGTTTCTAGATTTGAATATAGCGGATGTATTGTTTGAATATAGCTGAGTATAGTTTGAATATAGTAGAAATATTTCAATGTTGTGGGAGTATAGTTTGAATATAGCGAATGTATTGTTTGAATGTTGTGGGAGTATAGTTTGAATATAGGATGTATTGTTTGAATATTGTGGAGTATAGTTTGAATATAGCGTATGTATTGTTTGAATGTTGTGGGAGTATAGTTTGAATATAGCGTATGTATTGTTTGAATGTTGTGGGAGTATAGTTTGAATATAGCGAATGTATTGTTTGAATGTTGTGGGAGTATAGTTTGAATATAGCGAATGTATTGTTGAATGTTGTGGGTATAGTTTGAATATGCGAATGTATTGTTTGAATGTTGTGGGGTATAGTTTGAATATGCGAATGTATTGTTTGAATGTTGTGGAGTATAGTTTGAATATAGCGAATGTATTGTTTGAATAGAAGCAGTATCGTTTAAATATAAGCGAATGTAGTTTGTATGTTGTGGGATATAGTTTGAATATAGCAGAAGTATCATTTAACGATTATGCGAGTATGGTTTGAATATGGTTATGGTGGCGCTCAGTTCGACACAGCCATAACTGGGTACCAGGAAAAGAACTGGAAAGTAAAGGCGGCAGACATGATGTTGACCATATCAACCATCGTGTGCCAATGGTCAATGAAAAGTACAGGCCTAACACCTATTACCTATAACATGGTATAAAAGGTGTTTCTTTACTTATAGTTTGAATATAGTGGAAGTTTAATTTTAATCTAGGGGGAGTATTGTTTGGATGCTGCAGAAGTATAGTTTGGTTGAAGTGAAAGTATAGTTTAAATTTAGCTGAAGATTATCTATTGACTGTAGTATTACTGAATAATGAGAATGTGCCCTATAGGATACCAACTGTCACCACTATTAAAACATCCAAGCTTAACAAGTCAAGCGACAACTGATAAACTGTATATTTTCCAACTCTTTTCATCAGTGCCAAACATGGCCCTGACTAAGACACAAAAAAGAAAGATTCAACATGTGAAATGAGATGTCTAAAAAAAGCTGTCAGCGTTAAAAGGAGATAGAGTGAGCGATAATATCAAACATCGTTGGTACTATACCATCATAAGTACCCGAAGCAAAGATTCAAGTGGTTGGCCCATCTAATGAGAATGGAACCATTTCCCTACCATCCATGACTACAATAATCGACACTCAGGGCGCAGAACACGAGGCAGGCCAAGAACACGGCGGATAGATAACATTTCCAGGCCCCTGAAAAAAGCATGGACTGGAAACGTCAAGCCACACCTGGCACAAGATGAAAACTAAATCTCTCCACGCTTCCGGCAATCTCGTTAAGATAGAATAATTGCAGCATAGTTTAGATAGGCTGAGGCCCCATTTTTCATCGCATCATTTTAAATTGGGCTTTTCCTCTTTGACCCTCATTTTGCTAATCAGACTGCAGTGATGCAGACTTTATCGGGACTCCACTTAGAGATGGATAGGGTCTTGGACAGCTCTGGTTCACTGATGCTGTCTTTTGTCATCTCATTCACTTTTTCCCGTGCCTGTACTAATATTTTCCATTGTTTAGAGTTATGCAGGTGGACGTCTAGCTAAATGGATTAGAACTGGGACCCCATGGGGACACTCATATTCAATCCCAGTAAGGCTTGAATTTTTTTTCTGTAATAGGGTCATAAAGAAAAATTCATCCGAACAGTTTCACTGTGACTGTACCCATGTGGCCCATTATTCCACAGACTCATCTCATCACCATAGTATTACATGCAGTAACCACAGTTTTTCTTAGCGTTTTGGCTATTAGAGTTGTCACCGTTTCTGTCTGCTTTGTGTACCCCAAACTCCTAAAGAAATTTGGGGTTTGAAGTTTACTTCTATTTTAGAAATTAAAAGGAATATAATTTTAGCATTTTGTTCATTTTATTTAGTTTCATTATTACATCTTCTTGTTGATATAACTTAGATTTTTGGTTTGTTTCTCTCTCGATCACCTTAGACTGATTTTATAAAATTTTTCCCATAAATCTAATTCATGGCAAATCTGATTCAGCAACCTTTAAACATGGGTGTGTTTCGTCCATCTTCAGCACCATTGGAGCTCTGGTGCTTTCAGCCGGATGTGCCCGGTTTCAGCCAGCGTTTACTGGGTTGCTCACCCGTCAACCTTTGGCTGTCCCAGCCAATCTCAAGGCACAGGTTATTTTTTTTTGTTCATCGTGAGTTTTCTTTGCTTGTTTTCCTGTACTAATAAATGCACACAAAAATTAACTGATAAGCTCGATTGAAAAAACGGGTTGTCGCTGAATTAAATTTTGGCTTATTTTCCTTTTGCAAGTGTATGTAGAAATTCAGCTGTTTCTTATTTTTAACAGATTTTTACGAGTAATATACCCCTTTATAGGTAAATGGATTTTCTTTAAGATTGTTCTAAAACAAATGAATATCGCCCCAGCACTTATAGGAGCCAATCAGTTGAGATTTAGAATTACAAGAAATAAAACTTATATTAATTTCGTTTCCTAGGTTAAGCTAAAGAAGTTCACAATATGTCCGTTTTATGACAAGGAGCATCTGGTAGAATGAATTAGAGTGCTAGCTCCTTTTGAAAATCTGAGTTCAGTCCAGATAAAAAGGGGATAAAGAAAAAAAACCCAATATGAACAGTTTCACAGTGTTCACCAACCTCATGGCCTTTAAATTCCTCAAGATCACATAACTCTTGTCTTACATCACCCTAAAATGCAGTACTACATGCAGAAACTGCAGTTTTTTTAATGTCTATTTTAATCCACTTTCTAACTTTTTTAAATTGTAGTTTTGCTGGTTCATGAACTTTGACCCTCATTCTTACTTAATAAAATATATATTTTCCTGTTAGCGATAGTGAGCTCGATCACAATCCAAGAGTACCGGAATCCAACTCTGCAGTGGGCAGTTTGGAAGCAAATTTGTTCCTGTGGAGTATTATGAACAGTAACAATAGACCTCACCGTTCAGAAAGCAATGGAAAACTACTGAATGTATAAGTAAAAAGTAAAAGTAGTAAAGGAACCCTTTCATACCTCGTGGATATAGGTCAATACAGTGTTAGGCCTGTATTTTTATTGACCGTCAGCACACGATGGGTGATGTGGTCAGCATCACGCCGGCCGCCTTACTTTCCCAGAGCATGTCTGGTACCCAGTTGAGGCTGGGTCGGCCTGAGAGCGTCGTGGTCAGAAAAATTCCCAGCATGGGAGCTGAACCCAGACCACCAGCCTTAAAGGCGAGTTCACTAACAACTACGCTACAGCGGCTCTCCTGAATGTATAAGTAGTGCCTAGAAAATCAACGATTCGTTTACTGTGGCTGATAGCGCGTCCTCTGAAGGATCTGCCAAATTTTCATTTCAGTACTAATACAGCAGGAATAAAATTGTGGGGCTGTCTGTATCCAATTACGTCTGTGTGTTGCCAGGACGTTCAAGGGGAGCAAAGAATAGTAACACTGTGACCTACAAGATATGTCAAGAGGCTGACTGAGGTAGTGGCATAGAGAAGCGACCTAGTAAATAAAAAAATTGCAGAAATCGGATGTGCTGGCCTACTTGCAGGCACATAACTGCTAGCATTAAATGCTCTTAGGCTTGGATCACATAACAATCACAAAGTATTTAACAAGTGGTCGATATGGAGCGTTCAAGAAGAAGTATCCAATTACATTTTTCTTTTAATATTTCCCTTACAAACAGAATTAAACAATTATTGTCCGCACTTTTAAAAAATGTGAAAATACTATGTTTTTTATATTGCTCTTAAATGTACACCTGGCAGCCATGTATATCATACCATTTGTATTGTAAATATTCATCTCATATAATCCTTGATTTTTTAGGTATAAGTGCCTCACTATGGAAGCTATGGTTACCATGGGAAAATATGCCAGTACTTGCACAAAATGTAGACCTATATTTCTTTGACTATATTTTTTCTCTCGGAAAGGGTGCTAAGATTTGTAATATTATTATTACCATGCACATACTTTGTTTTATTACATGGTAATATTAGATTTTAAGAGAATATTCATGAATATTGAATTTGGTCACATAAAAAAGGGGTGTAATTTATTTATTTGTTACTTAAGAGTGTCACTTTTGATTTTGTTTTTTCAAAGAAGTTTTGTATTGTATGAAGTAGGATTGATTGATTGGACTATCGTCGTTGTACTTCGGTGAGTAACTGTGTGTGCTTCGATATCTTTCTTACACAGGAAGATCTCAGCGGCAGTGCGTGAACTCTGAAGCACCAGCGAGGGCCTCGATGTAATTAGAAGATGGTAATAATATTTTGTAGGATTAAAATTTTTCTAATGAATTTTTCCGGCGGCTGCTTTCAGTCTACACTTATTTTTTGGGGTTGCCAATTTTATTAGATAATAGTGGATTTCTTAATGGGGACTAGCCACAAATAGTCATATTACAACTTAAGGTAGGATAACTTATAGGATCGCTAAGTGGTTACGCCTTTGCAGTGCGTTCCGAAGGTTGTGAGTTCGAGTCCGGGCCATTCTGTTCACAAGTCCATGTTTTCAGAGACCCTAGGGCGTTTGTGCTTTGTGCAATACTCTTGACAGGTGCTGTGCCATTTCTGCAGAGAGACCATTTGTCTTGGTGTTATAAATAAACCATGAAAAAAACTGGCCCCATGAACGGAGTTTACAGAGCAAACTATAGGAACTCTCGAGGAACTCCAACTGACATGCAGCTTCATGAGACAACCCATCTCATGGTATAGGCGACATCTGAAACCAAATGCAAAAAAGATCCTTATACAAACTTTTCTGGGGTCATAACATCACCATTTAACTGATTAGCAACTGAATTGAAAAACGTATTGTGGCTGAATTAAATTTAGGTTCTTTTTTCCCACTGTACAAATTCATCTGCAGTTTTCTTAATTATTAACATATTTTGTATAAGTAATATAGCATTTTGTAGGTAGATGAATTTTCTTCAAGAATCGTTCTAAAACAAACAAATAAATAGTAGCGCTCCCAGTGGCTTATAGAAGCCAATCAGTTGGGGAAAAAACTTTTCTCAATATTTAAAATATCATTTTGTGTTCAATTTGACTGTTTTTGACCCAAATATTTGATTATACAAATTGTGCAAACTCTTTGAGTTTTTTAAAATATGCATAAAACAAATATGATTTGTTGTGTATATTCATAATACTGCAACATGTTCTCCATTTTGTTGCTAATATGTAACTGACAAGTAGTGAAAAGAAAATTGAGCTATTTTGGACATAAAAAGATATGAAGGGCTGGAGAAGACCATCATTGAAGGAGACATACTGGCAATGAGAAGAAGAGTAAGACCACGGAGAAGTGGATGTAACTGATGGTCTGAACATGGCGACTGCAGAGCAGGATATCTGGCCTATGAGAAGAGAAATTCTGAAGGACTGTTGGGGTGGCAAAGTTCTGCTCAGGACAGGCTATTTGATGATGATAACAAGTGGTTGTTGCTTTGGACTGTTCGAGAGAACTAATTTAGGATATACGGGCTGCAAGGAGGAGCAAAGAATAGTAACACTGTGACCTACAAGGCATGTCATAAAAGGCGACTGATGTAGGACTTAGAAGCTACCTTAGTAAGTAAAATTGCATGTGCTGATCGCATAATCGGATGTACTTATATCAAATAATTGGTATAATTGCTCTTAGGCTCAGATCACATACAAATCATACAGTGTGGTTAACAAGTGGTCGATATGGAGCGTTAGAAGAAGAGTTAGTTAGTTTGTTCCTTTCGTGCCAAAAGCTGCATATAGGGCAGAGGTTTTAGAGCTCCATGTAATGCAATTCATTCTGCAGTTGGAGATCTTGAAAAGTTTTACATCCCAATAGTTTACTTTCCTGTAGAATAGTTCTTCATAGGGTGGTCTTAGGTCTTCCACATTTTCTTTTCCCATTGTTTTTTCTCCGTTGTTTGACATTTTACTACCCAAATATGTAAAATGTTAAAACTTTTTTAGAAGAGTTGTGTATATTCATAACACTGCATGTGTCCTCCATTTTGTTGTTAATAGGTACAGCTGGCAAATAGTTGTTGCTTTGGACTGTTTGAGAGCGAATAATTTAGAGTTTGTCTTCATCTTCGGACTCTCCATGTCGACCACTCTTTGTGATGTGTATGTGATCTGAGCATAAGCACGATTGTACGTTGCGACAGTTATGCACTTACAAGTAGGTCGCGTACAATTTCTGCAAGCTTTTATTTACTAAACTAGCTTCCTAGATCCCTACCTCAGTGCTTCTTATGACATCGGTGTAGGTCACAGTGTTACTATTCTTTGCCCTTGGGACTCGAGCAACACACAGGCAAGACCATAAGCCTGAAGAGGATTTGTAATGAAAAGATCCTTTCGTTCATTTGAAATATTGTCTATATATGCTTTGTTAGAAATTGTCAAAGAATAACAAAGCAGGCATTGAAGTGGGATGGAAATGGTTTAAGAAAGAGAGAGTGCCCTAGGGAAACCCTGAAACAAACTTTGCTCAGGGGCAAGAAATATCATTTAATTCCATGGAAGAGATTGAGCGAGTTGCCCAGGACAGAGCGGCATGGAGAAACTTACTTGCAGGCCCTATGTAACAATACGAGAGGAATTTGTAGTCATTGTTGTCTTTTTGTAGCTCACTCGGGTCTCTTCTCTGATCCTCTGAAAGTCTCTCAATCCTCTCTCGGATCCGTGTAGTTTTCATTGTTGTTAACTAGGTCTTTGAGTTTTTCTTAGTATATCACATTCGGCTAAGACAGGTCTTCGCATGTCCCTGCTCCGCTATGAAAAGTCAAGTGCTGCGCTGTACGATTGTTAGCACCGACTTTTCGGACATCTGTATTGCTTCCAGATGTTTTTTAGTTGTCTTTGAAATGTTTATTTTTATCTGTGGCCTCTGCAACATAGGCGACTAAGCGAACAGTAAAACCAAAATTCCTGTGTAATGGAGTACATTTTAATAAGTGTTTGATTGAACCCTGTTAGATTTTCTGCAATTTTACACAATTCTACGAGTCCATGGAGTTACTTCTAGATTCTACGAGTAATTTATTGATGACACATTTTTTAATAAAACTGATATTCCTTAGTGTTAAACCTAATTTGTGCTAACTTCTAGTCGGAGAAGACCTGCCTGCAGGTGAGGAAACGAATAAAGCGGTAAGCAGGCCTGCGCAAAAATCTGTCAGAAAGCACGCGGTGCCATCAGCTACTTTGAATTCATAGCGTGCAAACACAGAAGAAAAACTTAATTTGTAACATAATATAACCTTGATTTAGCATGTTGTATTGTTTTTAAAATGAATTTCTAACAATACTGGAATGTGAGTTCACGAGAAGATTGTGGTCTGATTTCAGAGAATTTTACCTGAGCTCTCGGCCTTATGTTATCGGAGGCTATGAGTTTGTCTATCTTGTGTTTCCCTTTCTTGATATCGCATTTTAATATGATAACAACAGCGTGCAGGTGTTCTGTAATAATTCCTGCCTGTCTCATGTACAATAATAGCATTCAGTAATGAGAAATAATATGTATATTGTTTTTGACATTACTAATTTTTGTTCTCAGTGGTTGTT
>JADZMA010002502.1:0-11848 GCA_020796225.1 Arion vulgaris
TAGAAAAAAAGCGTTAAAAAAGATTTTAATTATTGAATTTTCAACTTGTATTTTAACTTCACTGCTTATGTCGTCCCTACGGTGCCGCCTGATGCGTCTTTGTATCATCCCGGTACTTTCCCTGATGATGTTTACAATATTGAAGTGAAGCGGTAAAAAACCCATAACACCAACGCAATGTCGTAGTGGATACCGACACATTGGGACATCCCCGGAAATACTGACCTGCCAAGGAAGGTGCTGGGGGAAAACAAGCGGATGTACCTTCCTTTGCGTTCCCGGCCTAGCCTGATGGACCAACTTCTATCATGAATTTCACTTGTTTTGGGACTCCTTTCTCACAGTTTTTCCCGAAGCTCTGTGTGTTGTGGCCAGTACTTTTTCGTATACCTGCCAACCGTGGACAGTCCTGAAGACGTGTTCTGCCGTCATGTCTGCCATATTGCATGGGCACAGGCTAGTTGTGCCAATTTTTAATTTATGGAACATGTGGGCTCTGAGCTTGTTGTGACCGGTACGGAGGCGAAATATGGTAACTTGTTCACTGCGCGAGACCATAGAACCGTCACTGTCTGTGTACTGCGGGTGGTTTTTTGCCCACTTGCTTCGATAGTGCGAACCGATGGTTGTTTTGACTTCCTCAGAGCTGATCTCGAGATCAGTCTGGGGTAGTCGCCCGCCCTCTTTGGCTAGCTTGTCGGCCGCTTCGTTTCCCTTAATGTTGCAGTGTGACGGTATCCACTGGATGACAGTGCGTTTGAGTGAACTCGTTAGTTCAGCGCGGGACGTTTTGAGCTCATTCATCCCCAGTTTTGCGACGCATTTGAGTGCCGTGATGACCGATAGAGCATCGGTGAATATCCCGACCTTGTTGCGTGTAGTTTTTCTTCTCTCCAAGATCATTTCGGCCGCCTTTTTGATTGCCTCTGCCTCAGCTCGGTAGTTATTCGAGTATTTGCCAGTTGCAATCGCTTTCTGACCGTGACTTTCTTGGAGATTTTCAGCACTATTCCTCCTCCGCCATCGCTTATTGCGTTATTTGCCGATCCGTCCGTATAGACGTGCGTCCACTCATTTTCAGGGTACTCTGATTCTATGTGCTCTTCTGCTGCAGTTTTTCTGTCGAGGTTCGTTTGGTCCCTTTTGCTCATTATGCCTGGGATTGTTTCCCCTTAGTTCTGGCATTTTGTTTTCCATGGCGGGCACTTGTCGATTGCCGGGTTTGGGTTTTATTGTGCATTTGGACAAGACTGGGTGGTCTGTGGTCAGTGCGTTAGAGATTCTAACAAAGTTAGATCTCTGTATTCTCCACTTTCCGGATTGAAACATTCTTTCATGCATTGGATGCGATTTGAGCCGTTTGAGTTTTTCCGCAAGTACTACTACTTTCTTGTCCCTTCGGTCAGTCATTGGTTGGATGCCTGGTGGTCTCCATCGCCTTGATGGCGTGGACTTTTGGCTCCGGGAAAGCGTAGGCCTTTTGACTGTGCTCACTTTTGCGAATTGCTTGTTCGATGCATTGCTCCACGCTGCCATACCGTACTCTAGGACCGGTCGCACTCACAGAGTAAAGTGACTTGAGAATTCTGCTGTTTGCCCCCCATGGGGAACCTGCGAGTTTACGCATCATTGTTAGCCTGTGTCTCGCTTTTGCCGTAGCATTCTCGATCTGGGTGCACCAAGTCAGCTTTCTGTCGAGTGTGACTCCTAGGTACGTTGTGGTTTTATTTTCTGGAAGGTTCTGCCCATTGACTTTAAGCGTTATCTTGTAATCCTTGTTATTCTGGGAGAACACAGTGTAAGTGGTTTTTGGGAAGGATTTATTTTCATATTCCACTTTGCTGACCACACTTAAAGGTTATTTAATGTAGCTTGCAGTCGATTTTCTGCTGTGGGCATTGACTCTTCTCTCGCCCTTATTGCCAAGTCGTCGGCATACATGGCAGAGTGAACTCTTTCTGGGAGGCATGTTGCAATGTCATTGACGAAGACTAGAAGAGAGTCGGTGAGAGCACTCCTCCTTGGGGACTCCTTGCTCCAGTGTGGCCTTCATACTTTTGTATTTGAACCTGAACCCTGCTGTTCTTTCTCTAGGTATCTATCGAGCCAATTGTACATTCTTCCCTTTACGCGAGGGTGAGCAGTTTTAGCCTTAATCCTTCTTCAGACTGTGTCAAGCCTTCTCCATATCTCCCAAGACCGCCAGTGTCTGTTTCTTTCTTGGAATCTCCTCGTTTCCCCTGGACAATGAAAGGGTTACTTGATCCTCTGTGGATCTGTCTTCCAAAAACCGCCTTGTTGTGCCATAAGCGCCCTTGCTTCCAAGTGCCAGGATAAGCGTTTTTCACCATGCGCTCCATAAGTTTGCCCGTGCAGCTTAGGAGGCTTATTGGTCTGTAACTCGCTGGGTCGAGTTTATTTTGCCTGGTTTTAGGATGGGCACCATGATTGCTTCTTTCCTGTCTTGCGGTACTATGCCTGTTCTCCACGACATGTTGAGAACGGACAGTAAACGACTTTGCTCTGATTCCCAAGTTTTTAAGCATCTCATTGGTGATCCCATCTTTTCCGGGCGACTTTCTGGTTTCAGGTCCCCTTTAAAACCTCTTCCAGCTCGTTACTGGTGAATGTGTCCATTAGGTGACTATCTGCTTTTCTCGGCTCGCCTTGGAGAGCCCGAACTTTTTCTTGGTGGGACAACTTTTTCCTTTGCTATGCTTACTCCTGACTTCGGCATATTGTTGCATCAGGATGTTTGCTGTTCCTACCCGAAGCCATCTTCTTGTCTTGTTCGAGGACTATGGGTGGTCTGCTGGTGTTTTCGTCGCTCAGCGCTTTGGCCAGCTTCCACAGTTTATGGCCGTCCCTATCGAGGTTCAGGGATTCGGTTGTTTTGACCAACTCTGCTCGCCGCTCGTTTGACCTTCTTCTGTATTTTGCTGCTGCGCCTTGTGACAGTGTTTGTTTTCCACTGACTGTGCCTGCTCTGCCTCACTCCTTGTCTTCTCATGGTCTTTTTCAAGCTTCTGAACCTCTGCTGTCCAGTATGGCTTGTAATCCTTTCGTGCGCCTCTGGGGATGGTTTCCTGTGCCGCTTTCAGGATTGCTTCTGACAGTTTCCTTGCCACGATTCGCACGTTTTTCTTGTCATGCATGTTGATTCGTTCAACATTTGCATCAGTCAGGCTCCATCTGTTTCAATTGGCCCCTTATAGTTCCACCTTGGCAACCACATTTGGGCTCAGGTACGAAGTTGGTCTACTTGCAATTTGACAGGTCATGGTCACTATCCCCCAGTTGGTGGGTAACCGTACGGACTACTTTGGTGGATATATCGCTTGTTGCAAAGGCCAAATCAGCGATGTACGAGTTACCTCTAACCAAAATAAAAAGATGATTAAAAAAATCAGAAGGTAACCAATACTAACACAGGAGGACTAACAACATAGTAGCAGTTTAGAACAAGCTGTCATTATATGCCTCAGAACAGGACACAAACCACTACGAAGTCACATGTACACAAAATTAAACATTGACGATAAACTTAGTCTTGTGTACATGTGCACAGGTACACTAGACAGCAAAGCACATGCTTAAGACGGCCGCATATGGTAACGAGACAAACTCACCCGCTTTGTAAAACAACGCTGGAAGAACTGCAAGACTCTGTGGCGATTAATGAAGTTTATAAATATTTAACATTGAATATATAGTGAATATTTCAAGCGAATGAAAAGGGAAGAATGAAAGCATAACACAACCACAACAGTGAAATACTTAAACAACCTACATCTGAAGTTATCGTTGTTATATACTCATTCTTGGAATAGTTGTACCCAACAGAACACGAGACTCGAGTAACATTTCCTGGTGTCAGCAACACGTCTGTTACATTGTAATTTGATCGTTTTAGTTAACTGTCGGCTCGGTGATATCATAATGTGGCACTGATCCCCAGGAGGGAAAAAGAAGATCAAACTGTTCTTGATAACTGATGTTCTGCAGTGCTGACAAGTTAGAACGCATATCTGGTAAGTTACAACGGTGTTTCGGTTCCGCTCCAACAAATACCATGTTCATTGCATGAAAAGCTGACAAAGTTGAGAAAAAACACATCAAAAATACCCGTCTCTGATAAGGTCCAAACTCTCCTATGTGAACCTGTAATCTGATCAAGACCCATCTTGGATAATCAGTTCCACAGATAAAGATGTATAGAAAAAGCTACTCCACCTAATCAGTAATGCCCTCTTGCTTAACATAACGACCTCGATAGATAAATAAAAAATTAATCAATGTTGAGCGTTTTTTAAATAACAAAACTGTTACTATCTGTAACATGAGTACATAAAGTAATTCTGATTCCTACAAAATAGATCAGTGGTTCTCAACCTTCCCTAATGCCGACCCTTTAATACCGTTTCTCATGTTGTAGTGATCCCCAACCATAAAATTATTTTCGTTACTACTTCATGACTGTAATTTTTCTACTGTTATGAATCGTAATGTAAATATCTGATATGCAGGATATATTTTCATTGTTACAAATTGAACATAATTAAAGCATAGTGATTAATCACCAACTGGGTACGTATGTGGCATATCTGCATGTGGGCGGGCCTGCCTGGAGACGGATAGAGGCAGGTGTCTCGGTTTCTAAGATCATCGAAAATATGTGCTTTCCGATGGTCTAGGCGACCCTGTGAAAGGGTTGTCGACCCCAATGAGGTCGCGACCCACAGGTTGAGAACCACTGAATTAGATGGACTGCGCTAAAATATAAGTTAAATAGAATAAATACGCTCGTACATACATAGTTATAAAACACAAGTATTACAAAGTTACATATATATGGAAATCAGTTCATCTCCATCATTATGTGCTATGTCGACGATCACGTACCTCCACATAGTATGTCATTGGTGCTCACTATCAGTTTGGATGTTGGCGCATTTCCGTGCAATGAAGCAAGGCTGTCCAAAATGTTTTCTCTTTCTTTGTCTGGTATCCAAGTGATTTTACTTGTTACCACACTGTTTTATAAACTTTCCGTTCTCATTTAATATTTACAAAAATGATGACTGCCTCTTTCTTATATTGATAATATGTGTTATTTGTTCTTTAACCTCTTTCAAAACATCAACATTAGTCATTTTAGTAGTCCACTGGATTCTTATCATTCTTTTGTAAAACCACATTTCTATGGCCTCCAGAGATTTTGCAATATTTATTTATTTTCCGTGATTCGTTTCCAAATTTCAGTAACGCTTTTTCAGATTTCAACAAAAATGACCGTAACACATAATGTATTTCAATTTTTGGAATGTTGTTTGTGCTTCACCTATTTTAGTTATTATTTTTTATCTGAATCTACCGTTCAATGTTATCAGTGTCACATGGTATTTAAACTGAAGACTTGTTTTAGTTTCGTCAAATTTACTTTAATTATGCATTCTGATGGAGTCGGAAATCAATTACTTTAACATTTTGACCAATAAGCATAGACAATAACAATCATACTGGTTTTGTGTGTGTCTCTGTTTCATAGACAATAACAATCATACTGGTTTTGTGTGTGTCTCTGTTTCATAGACAATAACAATCATACTGGTTTTGTGTGTGTCTCTGTTTCATAGACAATAACAATCATACTGGTTTTGTGTGTGTCTCTGTTTCATAGACAATAACAATCATACTGGTTTTGTGTGTGTCTCTGTTTCATAGACAATAACAATCATACTGGTTTTGTGTGTGTCTCTGTTTCATAGACAATAACAATCATACTGGTTTTGTGTGTGTCTCTGTTTCATAGACAATAAAAATCATACTTGGTTTTGTGTGTGTCTCTGTTTCATAGACATAACAATCATACTGGTTTTGTGTGTGTCTCTGTTTCATAGACAATAACAATCATACTGGTTTTGTGTGTGTCTCTGTTTCATAGACAATAACAATCATACTGGTTTTGTGTGTGTCTCTGTTTCATAGACAATAACAATCATACTGGTTTTGTGTGTGTCTCTGTTTCATAGACAATAACAATCATACTGGTTTTGTGTGTCTCTGTTTCAAAGACAATAACAATCATACTGGTTTTGTGTGTGTCTCTGTTTCATAGACAATAACAATCATACTGGTTTGTGTGTGTTCTGTTTCATAGACAATAACAATCATACTGGTTTTTGTGTGTCTCTGTTTCATAGACAATAACAATCATTCTGGTTTTGTGTGTGTCTCTGTTTCATAGACAATAACAATCATACTGGTTTTGTGTGTGTCTCTGTTTCATAGACAATAACAATCATACTGGTTTTGTGTGTGTCTCTGTTTCATAGACAATAACAATCATACTGGTTTTGTGTGTGTCTCTGTTTCATAGACAATAACAATCATACTGGTTTTGTGTGTGTCTCTGTTTCATAGACAATAATAATCATACTGTTTGTGTGTGTCTCTGTTTCATAGACAATAACAATCATACTGGTTTTGTGTGTGTCTCTGTTTCATAGACAATAACAATCATACTGGTTTTGTGTGTGTCTCTGTTTCATAGACAATAACAATCATACTGGTTTTGTGTGTGTCTCTGTTTCATAGACAATAACAATCATACTGGTTTTGTGTGTGTCTCTGTTTCATAGACAATAACAATCATACTGGTTTTGTGTGTCTCTGTTTCTAGACAATAACAATCATACTGGTTTGTGTGTGTCTCTGTTTCATAGACAATACAATCATACTGGTTTTGTGTGTGTCTCTGTTTCATAGACAATAACAATCATACTGGTTTTGTGTGTGTCTCTGTTTCATAGACAATAACAATCATACTGGTTTTGTGTGTGTCTCTGTTTCATAGACAATAACAATCATACTGGTTTTGTGTGTGTCTCTGTATGTACCTTGATTCGTTGCTTTACGTCTTCTTCTTAGAACGCACCATATTAACCATTTGTTAACCACTCTTTGTGATTTGTATATGATCCGAGCCTAAGAGCTATTGTATGTTAAGCTAGTTATGCAAGTAGGCCATCACATCCGATTTTTTCGACGCTTTTTATTTACTAGGGTAGCTTCCTACGTCCTACCTCACTCGCCTCTTAAGACATGCCTTGTAGGCCCAAAAGTTGCTATTCTTTGCTCCCATTGCGAGACCTGGCATCACAAGGCAAAGTGGATATATGTCAAAGTTTGGGATTTGTTTTAATATTATTTTTTATATTTTCCTATGTTACATTAAACAATAATCTACGTGATCCTGCAGTTATCGTCTCAGGTAAAAAGATACATTTTTAAATCAAAGTTCACAATGCCGGCTAGTTTATACAACAAAAAATATCAGCCGTCTAGTAAATAACGACTCGAATCTTACACTAGAAAAAATACACAAAACGCCATCTAGCTATAGAAACACACTCCATCATAATTCAAAATACATAATGCCATCAAATGGATAACAACACAAAAATTAAACTTTTTTTTCAATGCAAACAATAACATCTATAATGCAACATCACAACTCTTTTTTCTCTTTTTCTCTCTCTCTCTCTCTCTCTCTCTCTCTCTCTCTCTCTCACACACACACACACTCACATCATATCAGTAAATATCGTTTACCGAAGAACTTGCTGCAACATTCAAATCATTTTGACAGAGTTCTCGACACTTATATTCAAAACTAGACCAGCAGTAATCCATAATCTGCTGTTTCACTTTGAAAGTCAAACATCAAATGGTATACGTTTTCACACACTCATACAAAAACAGATTGTAGCTGTATATATAGTTAACTTGCTACATATATTCAATATGCTTCTTATCTTAATATCAAGATCTGACAACGCTACTGGTTGTCCAAATATGAATGTTTCATGCAACAAGAATTTCTAATACGGTTCTACACTTCTTCTTCTTACGTTCCATATCGATCACTTGTTAACCACTCTTTGTGATTCGTATATGATCTGAGCATAAGAACGAGTGTACGTTGTGCCAGTTATGCATCTACAAGTAGGCCAGCAAATCCTATTTCTGCGACGCTTTTTATTTATTATGGTAGCTTTTCTAGGCATCTACCTCAGTCGCCTCTTACGACATGCCTTTATATCGCATTGTTACTATTCTTTGCTCCACTTGAGAGCCCTGGCAACTCACGGGCGCGGTTCTACACAAATTGTTATGCATCTTTGACAAAATGTAAATGTACTGTACACTTTGCCGTACACTTTTTCAGATCATACAGTATGTAGTGCTTGTCCCTCCCATTTCTAGACCCCAGTATAGGGAGTGTCAATTTCTTTCCCCACTTGTGGAACATCAGGTGCGGGAAGTTAACCTATAATTCTTTGTTGCCCGTATTGCGCTAATCCTTTCAGCATTGCATATATATATATATATATATATATATATATATATATATATATATATATACTATATCATTGCATTTTTACATACTTCACCAAATGTTTCATTTATTCTTTCTTTGTGTGTTTAATGCGAGTTTATAGTGAGAGTGAAAAAAAAGCGTTAAAGACACTCTTAAAGTGTCTCTGAAATGCTTCGATATAGACTATACGTGCTGGGAATCCCTTGCGCAAGATCGCCAAATGTGGCGCTGTAACAACAAAGGAGGAACCCGAATAGCTGAGAATCATCGTATTGTTGAGTCACAGAGAAAACGAGCAGCGCGAAAGACAGAGCACACAACACGCACATGTCTAACCTTGATCATGTATGCCCCACCTGTGGTCGGGGATTCTGTTCTAGGATTGGACTCTACAGTCACCTCCGCACACACCAGAGAGGTGCAACAGTACACGTCTGAGTTTGTTGTCATCATCGCTTGCGATGGACGGCTATTATGGCTATTATAGTGAGCTAGCGGGTTGTATTCTTAATTAGAAACGCTCTTTTGTAGGGCTTAGTCAATGGGTGAATCAAAAACGCTCTTTTGTAGGGCTTAGTCAATGGGTGAATCAAAAACGCTCTTTGTAGGCTTAGTCAATGGGTCCATAAGAAATAGAGGTTTGTCGTTGAATCCTGTGACCTAATACTTGTTCACTCTCTATTTAATGATCATCTTCATTGTTTTTGGTGCTTTCCATGAGGTTTTTAAAAACTTCTTATTCTCTTCTATGGGTTTACAGCCTCTTAATCCGAGGCATCCTTTTTAAATTCCAAATCTAAGTCCTTTTGGAAATTATCATTGCGCTTTTATCCTTATTCTATCGGTGAACTTATTTATCTGAGACTAGTCATGAAAAAACCTGACAAATGTTGACATACATTATTCTGTGATTTGGTATATGAATCTTGTAAGCAGCCGGTGAGTCGATCTGACATGAGTTCTAGACAGGGATGTCATCTTGTGATGTTTTATTCTGAGAATTAGTGAGTGATAAGCATCGACTACTGTTCGATTGAATTTTACATATTCGTTCTATGTTCAGTAATCAAAGCTGTTGGAAAAACACAAGACTAAATGAAGCTCTTTTTTTAAAAGCTAGCTGGTTGATCTCGGAAAAACGCCTCTTCTTCAGTGCTGAACAATGGGCCGTATGAAAAAGGTCGTGTTTGGAATAAAAATATCCCGAACACCTCAATACTTGTTTACCTTCTAGTTATTTATCATTACTTTACAGTTCTTTTCTGGTAGCAATTGAAGCTGAGTTGAGATAATGTGTGCTGCTACGGTTGGAAAATAAATGTCATTTTCAATGTAGAATAGGATCACGCCACTAAGAAGTGACTGCACTAACCTCAAGTTATAACATATATATACGTATATATATATATATGTTGTAGTTTCGACGAGCTCCATTAGTTAAAGGATGATTGTTGTAGTCTCAATCGAGTGCCATTAGTTGGAAGGAGGCCAACTGTTGTTGTAGTGATGTGCACTATCTTTGTCTGCCTCGTCGCGCGGTCGGTTCCGAGTTCAGCTGTATGTGTAGTTGGGCCTTCCTGTTGAGGACTTTCATTGTAACTTCCTATTTCATTAGCTTTCTTTTACTTCATTGTAGTTCCTCTTTCCTTTTTCTTCGTTAATTCCTTCCTTTCATTCTGTGTGTTTCTCCTTGTAGTATTTCATATTTCATTTATATAGATGGTCCTCCTGTTATATCTATTATCCCATGGTATTTAGAACAATGTTCTCACTTCCAGACAACACAACATATTTGACAACCATGATTCATTTACAGGTTAATATATTTATTGAATGTTTCGCTGATATAAACAAACACATCCATTCGTCTTAGAAGTTCATCCTTGTTGTTTTTTTATCTTAGCTAAACCGTTACTACACAACACTACGTCGATTGGTTTTTACTACGTCAATGTCTCGTTTAGTTTACCATTCTGCTAGAGAGTTCATTGGCTTGCAAACACTAAGTCTCTACTAATAAAATGTCTACAAACTACAAACTAAAACTACTTGTCTGGTCCCTGGCTGAGGACTGACTACATGCCTTCTATATATATATATATGTTTGTGTCGAAAATATACAACTTAAAAAATGGACACATGTATCCGGCTAAGATAACTCAGCTATGTTGTCTGTTAAATTTGTTTCATTTATTTTAAAAATAATTGTTCATTTCAAAACAACTAGTGCATGTGGGTTTCTATCAAATACAAGAATCTATTCTTGTATCAAAATGTATTCTAGTATTATATTAAATTCGAGCATCAATATGTATTAGTGCTTAAAAATGTATTCTTGCTTTAAAATGTATTCTAGCTTTAAAATGTATTATTTCATCAAAATGTATTTCATTGCCACGTGTATTCTACCATCAAAATGTGTTTCAGTACCAAATGTATTCTTGCATCAAAATATATTTCAGTGTCAAATTTATTCTTCCATCAAAATGTATTTTATTGCCACATCTATGCTTGCGTCAAACTATATGTCATTGCAAATGTATTCTTGCATCAAATTGCATTATTGCATCAAAATATATTTCATTGTAAATGTATTCTTGCATCACAATATATTTGTATATTAGCATTTATTCTTTCATGAATGTAAACGTCTGCATCAAAATAAATACTTGCATCAAACTGTATTTCTCTAACCTCCCCATGAGGCCATTACCTTGTAGTGGTGGGGAGGCTTGCGTGCTCAAATGATACAGTGAGCTATGACGGCGGGAACTTATGTTCCTGGAAGGGTTACCCAAGCCGGAAAGGTCACTGAAGAGGGACAGACGAAGCATGGTCTCCTGGTCCTCCAGGTTGGGGGTTGGGCTTGGGACTAACGATCCCATCCTTTAAAAAAATTAAAGTTACGGAAACAACAACAAACATACAACCTATCTACGGGCATGAAGGGCTACCAGAGTCATTGACTCACATGACTGGAAGTGGTGAAAGCCGAAAGGAAGCTACTTTCATGAGGACGGAAGTCCTGAATGCCAAAACCAAGACCAGAATTGGATGCTGGAATGTAAGAACAATGTACGAAACCGGAGAAACTATCACAAATAACAGCAGAAATGAGAAGATATAATTTACATATCCTAGGGGTTAGCGAGAGCAAATGGACAGGAAATGGAAGAAGTACCACTGCAACAGGTGAAACAGTCCTTTTCTGGACGAGACGATGACCTACACCATGAAGGGTAGCAGTAATCCTAAGAAAGGGCGTGGAAAAGTGTCTGTTAGAATGTAAACCTATCAGCAGCCGCTTGATTAAGATCAGACTAAAGGGAAGCATACAAACATCACAATCCTACAATGCTATGCGCCAACTAATGATAGCGAAGATACAAAGAAGACTCGTACTACGAAAACCTACAAGCAGAATTAGACAAGTCACCATCCCATGATGTTATCATTGTTATGGGA